>RJWM01048066.1:0-11634 GCA_004363535.1 Dasyprocta punctata | reverse complement strand
GGGTAGAGACCAGGGATGCTGTTAAAGTTCCTACAGTGCACAGTGTGCCCCCCTTCTCCTCCCCAACAAAGACTTATCTGGCCCAAAATATCAGTAGTGCTGGGGTGAGCAATTCTGCAAGAGAGATGGTGGCATGGGGAAGGGGGGTGCTATTCTGAGTCCAGGGGCAGAAACAAGGTCCCAGGCTTCCAATATTAATACAGACATGGGTTTTGGAGAACCCCTTAGGGTATTCTTTAAGCCGCTGTTAAAGAGAGGTCTGGCCAGATTCTAACACCAGTGAGCTGGGAAGCCTGGGAGGTCATTGTGCAAGGTGGAGAAGACACAGGAAAAGCTGCTCCCTCTTTAGTCACCTTTCCTTACCTCTCGTTTCACCACTGAGGTCCTGTCACCCACTGAACAGCCTGGCCTTGACCTTCACACCACCTCCTCTACTTTTATCAGGGACTTAACCGTGATCACTGGAACTTTGCACCTTCAATATTCCCCCAAAGTTGTCACTTTGGGAGATCACATCCAGAGACAACCGCCTCCCTCCCATCCACTCTTGCCCCTGTTCCCACACAGCTGCCGCTGGGTGCCCTGCCTCAGCAATGAGGTTGTGCTGTCCTAGCACAGGACTTAAAAAGGTGGTATGTCCCAGCACCATGGAGCAAACTTGGTGTTCTTTTTGTGTGTGCTATTTTTGTTTTTAAATTTCAGGCATAAAATCAGTAGCCAGGAAAATCTAATACTATCCCCGGACACATAAGAGATCTATGTGATGGAACTATTTGTATATTTCAGCTGGGATAGAGGTTACGTAAATCTGCACAAATGATAAAATTAACAGAGAACTAAGCACATATGCACACATATACACACACTGAATGCTTCTCATTCCTCCTTTATTACCTTCCTATGAGCTATTTGACGTTTTTTAGGATCTCACCTTTATTTATTTATACCTCTATAGTGTTCTCAATGGTTGCCCTGGTAACTATTTTAGTGGTATTAAAATATATATAGAAGACGTGATCAAAATATATTGTTAATGTTTAAATTTTTAAAAAGTAATAAAGTAAAATACACATGGCCATTAATTTTCCTCAAAATTCTCCCCTCACTTCAAGCACACTTATGCCATTGTTCCTGCCACTTGTGAAGCGGTTCTGGAAGTCCTCTTTCGTGAGTGTCTGTGTGAGGTGTGATAAAAAGTGTGATGAATGCTGCCACCGAGTGCCATCCAGTAGAAAGACAGGCTCATAAAAACGACAGCAGCTCCTCTCATGTGCTTATTCATTGAATCTGCCACTGTGTGATTTATGGCTCTTCCTCAGTCAAACTGACCATGAGAGATGAGCACTTTGAACTAATTTAGGACATCAAGGCAGCCACAACAGCTCAACAGAAGACACTCAAGAAAGAGACTTCCAGAACTGCTTTAGAAAGCGGCAAGAACAGTCTGGTATGGTGGTGTATGCCTCTGTGTGTGTGTGTGTGTGTGTGTGTGTGTGTTTAATTTAAACATGCACAGTATTTTTTTTTAATTACACCATACATATTGATGCAGGTCCAGAAGCTTAATCCACAGAAAAATCAATTCCACAGAAAAAAGGAACTTTATTCAGTGGCCAGACAATGGAGAAGAAGAAATTTTGCTCACAAATCAACTTCTCAACTCCAGGGATTTGGGGAATTGCAAATACAAGATAGGAATAATGAGGCAAGGAGACAGGTGAAGGGAAGGGATAGTCATGTCTTTTCTGGGGACTGGCAGAGATCTTCTAGGAATTGGGGTGCCGCCTCATTTTACTCCTTTCACAATCTGGTATTTTTGGTTATGGTGTCTTAAGCCTTCAAGGGTTGGGAGAGAAGCTAAGAATGTAGGTCAAGTTAATCTTGTGTTATAGGTTTGGATACAATGCTTCTCAAAGGACCGACGTGTTTATATGTGGAGCTGGCTAGAATCTGACCCAAAGGTTAAGATAGCAAAAGAAACTGACACAATATCAGGGCAGAGATGTCCAGAGTTCTCGTCCCATTTGAGTCACCCAAGTGAAGGGTCCATGATTTCAGGAAGAGTAGTCTTCAAGTTTCTGACAGTATCCTAAGCAACCATTATCATCATAATTCACCTATCAGAGGTGCTATCTACAGCAAAGCTACTGGGAGACTCACAATGTATTGTGCCCAGTCGAGCGACCTCCAAAATTAGTAATTTTTAAAGGTCAACAAAGAGGAAGTAAAGCTAGGGGGTTTATTAGGATTTTCCTCAGTAACAAAATTACTTCCTTTTAGCTCTCTACCCATCTCAGTTTTTTGTTTGTATTTTGATTTTTGAGACAAGGTATAGGATTCCCAGGCTGAGCTGCAACTTCTTGGACTCATTTGCTATTCCTGTCTCAGCCTCCTAAGTAGTTGGGGCTGCAGGCACTCGCCTCTATACCCTACATACCTAGCCCACGTTTTGTGTAGAATTAAGTGTTTTTTCCAAATATAATCTGTACCACACCAGTGTTCTAATTTTTGCTTCAGATGTTGTCTTTGCATCAAATATGACCCAAGAAACTCATAAGAAATGTAGCCCATTATATTTGCTCCTATTTTTACTTATTCCAGGGTCTTTCTTTCCTTTCCAAATCCCAGGGTGTCTTTCTATTATCCATTTCTGTTTAGAGGACTTCCTTAGCCATTCTTTAAGGCAGGTTTGCTGACAACAAATTCTCATTAGTTTTTCTTCCCTTGAGAATGCCTTTATTTCTCCTCGATTCCTTAAAGATATTTTTGCCTCATAGAGAATACACAATTCAGAATTCTTTTCTTTTAGTGCTTGAAAAATCTTGAGGTTCTTCCTGCTAGTTGCCATGGTTTCAGAGGAGAAATCCGCCATCATTCAAACTGGTGCTCCCCTTTAAGTAATGTTTTCTTTCTCTTAGATTCTTTCAAGATTTTTTTCTTTGTCAGAACTTTAATGATGTCTTGGTGTGGATTCCTTTTTTATTTTTCCCTTGGTACCAGAAATCGAACTCAGGACTTTGTGCTTGCCAGGCAGGAGCTATATCACCAGCTCTGTGTTTCTCTTTTTACTTTTCTTTCTTTTTATTTTTTTTTAAATTTATTTCATTTGAGATTTTCTTAGCTTTTTATTCTGTGTGTGTGTGTGTGTGTGTGTTTGTGTGTGTGTGTGTGTGTGTGTGTTGAGACAGAGTCTTGCTATGCAGATCAGGCTGGTCTTGAATCTATTATGTAGCCTAGGCTGACCTTGAACTCTTGGGGATCCTCCTCCTTCCGCCTCCAAAGTGCTGGGATTACAGGTGTATGCCATCATGTCTGACTTCTCAGTTTATTAAATCTGTACATTGTCTTTTTGTCAAATTTGGGGAATTTTCAGCCATTATTTCTTAAAATACCTTTTCAGTAACATTGTCTTTCTCCTCTCCTTCTGAAACTCAGATGATTTGAACATAAACTCATTATATTATCCCTTGAGACTTTTTGTTTGCAGTACTGGGAATTGAATTTGAAGTCTTTGCACTGAGCTCCATTTCCAGGCTGTTTTTTTTTTAAATATTGAGACAGGGTCATGCTAAATTTCATAGGATGGACTCAAACTTGAGATCTTCCTGTCTCAGCCTTCCAGAATGCTGGGGTTACAGGTGTGCATGACCAGGCTTAGCTTGTTTATTTACTGTTAAAATCCATTCTCTTTGTAGTTCAGATTACATAATACAGCTTACCTGTCCTCAGATTTACTGATTCTACCCTTTGTCATCTCTACTCTCATACTGAGCCCATATGGTAACTTTTTAATTTTGATTAGTGCATTTTTTCCATTTTATAGTTTTCATTTGATTCTTTCTTATGACACTTGCCCTCTAAGCTTTCTTTCTTTGTTTCTTTGTTTCTTTCTTTCTTTGTTTCTTTCTTTTTTATGAATGAGGCTATTTATTAACTCAGCATCTCCCCCCCACCTCAGTACCAGGAATCAAACTCATGACCTTGTGCTTGCCAGGCAGGCACTGTGCCACTGAGCTACATCCCCAGCCCCTAACTCAGCATCCTTTGTTCTAATGCTCCTTGTTGGCAGCTGCCACTTGTCTGGCGATTCTGTCCAGATCTCTCTGTCTCTGAAGTGTTAGCTTGCTGTCCCCATCTTGGTTCTTTTCCACCATTTTCAGCCTCTCCACAGTTTGGAGGACTCGAGGTGCCGCACTCTTGGAGCCTCAGCTGGGCATGACGCCATTCCTTTGACATCCTTGGTAGATCTTGGTCATGGAGCCTGCCCCAGCACCACCCCAGAGGTACAGGTGTTGTGCTGCGGAAGCAGCTCATGTGTAGAGCCAGTTGTCATCACAGGGAGCAAGTTCTTTATGCTTGGCCGGCTTGACTGTATCTACCCATTCGGGGACTTTCAGCTTTCCAGAGTTTTTGAGGAAGGCTGCCAGAGCTCCGACAAACTCCTGCTGGTATACGTCTTTTACAGTAACTCCAGGCAGCTCTTGGCCTCCGTGCTGCCAGCCAGGGAAAAGGGCCCCCCTGAGATTTCTTTGTTGAGATTTTTTAGTTTTTCATTTGTTTCAAGCAAATTTGTAGCCAGATAGAGGTGTGTGTGCCCACTCAGAAGGCTGAGGCAAAAGGATCTTTAGCTCAAGGGCACCTGTTCTCAGAAAAGAAGAGAAAACAATTTATGATTGCCTTTGAAGCATTTTCATGATGACAACTTTAAGCTCTTTGTCCGATAATTCCAACATCTGATTCATCCTGGTGTTGGCATCAGTTGCTTGACTTTTCTCATTCAAGTTGTGATTTTCCTACCTCTTGTTAAGATGAAGGATGCTTTTCAAATGTTTTCTGAGTATGTTGAGTATTCATCATGACACTCCAGATCCTGGTTTGGTCCTCTCAGTAAGGGCTTGCTGATTGTATATGTATAGCTTCCCTCTTGATTCTGCAGCCACTTCCCTAGCACAATAGCTTGCAAGTGGGGGTGCACATTCCATTCCTGCCCGGGCTCCCTTGCTATCAGAAAGCAGGGGGTCGGAAGGCTGACCCATGTCACTTTGTTGCTGCGAGGTGAAGGCGGAAGCTCAGCTCCGTCACTAGGCCCTGCTGACAGGAGCGCAGACCAGCTCCGGGATATACAGTGGCTACACTTGCAATTAGAGTTGATCACAGTGACAGCTTACAGATTAAAATCATCCAGGGGAACAGGCATGCAGGGCAGAGCCTGGCTGGTTCCAGACGCAGAGCTTACAGTTGTCCTCTGTCACTGGAGTGATGGACAACGATGTGTGGTGATATGCATGGGACATTGCCCTCCTGGAAGGGATGCTCACCCAAGTCTTTGGTCATTTTGAAGCACATAGCTGTCTTGAGGAAAAGCATTTGTGCCATAATTTGAAACTGCTTTCCCCGCTTTCTCTTTCTCCTCTTCTTCCTCCTCCTCCTCTTTCTTCTGCCACTTAAAACACCATTGAAAGAATGACTGAGAAACTGTGATTTTCGAGTCTGAGTGGTTGTCAGCCAAGTTCTCAAAAATGAATGAAGCGAGACTGTCACTATAAAACAACTGACAGTGTTTGTTGCTAGTCATAAAACTTGAGTTTTCAGTAGACAATTGGAATTTTGGAAAACTTGCATTACCGTGAGTTTGACAGCTTCCCAAGATGAGATTTAGCCGATGGGCCTGGGGTGATATTAGCGTATGTGATTTTGGTGATGAAATGTTATGTTGGTCTGCTTCCTGTCCTTATAACAAACACTGTACCTGAGATAATCAACTTATAAAGATCATGTTTAGAGCTTTCAGTCCATGATTGGGTGGAACTGTTGTTTTGGGGATGCGGCAACACATCATAGCAGCAGTGCTTGATAGAGCAAAACTGCTCACTTCATGGCCTCCGGGAAGTAAGAGAGAGAAAGAGGAATGACTTGGGGTCCCAGTATCCCCTTTGAGGGTGCACCCCAAAGACCCAAAGACCTTCTACTAGGCTGCACTTCTTACAGGTTCCAGAACTTCTGGGAAATAAGTCCGTGCTGGCCAGGGTCTAGGGGACCTTGCAAACTGTATCAGGTGTCAACATTTGGAAGGTCCCCACAACTCAGTTCACAGTGTCTTCTAAATGAACAACAGCACGGGACATTACAAAATCACACTTGAACAAAGGTCCTTCAAAGAGTAAAATAGGCCAGTGGGTTTTCATGTAATAGCCTATGGAAAATTCTTTGATATTGCTTCTGATTCCGTATAGCAACTAAATTTAAAGAAAAAAATATTTTTGTATTTTGATAGCAGAAAATAAGAATGTCCACAGTAATCTGAAAAGGCCACGTACTAAAGTATTTTTGCCTTTACTAACTTTTCTTTTTTTTAGTGAGGCTGTTTTTTGTTTTGTTTTTCTAGTAATGAAAATAAAATTTAGGACCTTCCAACTGAGCTACATTCCCAGAACCCTTTTTTTTTTTTTTTTGAGACAAGGTTTTGCTAAGCTGCCCCAGTTCCTGAGTTATTCAAGTTGAATTAGTTAATATTCCTAAAGTTTCTCAATTTTAATTTATAATACAGGAAACCTTAAAATCCAAAACTGAAATGGTCCGAAATCTAAAACTTTTTGAACACTCACATAATACTACAAGTGAAGAATTCCATGCCTTGTCTCATATAACGGGTTGTAGTCAAAATGCAGGCACACAGAATACTGAATAAACTAGGTGTGGTGGCACATACCTGTAATTTCAGCACCTTGGGAAGCTGAGATAGGGAGATCACAAGTTTGAGCCATGCCTGGGCAATTTAGTGAGATTCAAACTAAAATACAAAAATGGTTGAGAGAACACCTCAGTGCTAAGGCACTAGTTTCAGCCTCCAAGAACACCAAATTTTTAAAAAATGTATATAGTTACCTTCAGGTTATATGTTCAAGGTGTATATGAACCATAGATGGACTTCGTGTTTAGACTTGCATCTTATCTCAAGATACTTCATTACATCTATGCAAATATTTAAAAATCTGAAATCAGAAACACTTCTTGTCCTAAGCATTCAGATAAGGAATATTAAAATTGTATTAGAAAAAAAGTTCTTTGGGTACTCCACAACTTGTTATTATTATTATTATTATTATTATTTGAGACAAGGTCTTGCTATGCAGTTGAGGCTCGCCTTGAACTCACTATGTAGCCCAGGTTGGCCTCAAACTCATGGCAGCCCTCCTGCCTCAGTCTCCTAAGTACAGGGATTACAGGCATGTAATCATTATTTTTTAATGATCAAGAACTGTTGTGTGTGGCAAGAAATAAAGATCTAATTTTATTTTTTGTCACATGAATATGTGGGACGTGCTAATGGGGCATGGTCCGCCTTGTCCCCACCAGCTCATGATGCCACTTCCTACCTCTAGTATGTTCCTGTGTGCTTTGTGGATCTGTGCTTGGACTCGTTTTCCATCACAAAATTCTATCTGTCCATCCATATGACAATTCCACACTGTCTTAGCTACCATCGTTTGATGTTATCTTGCTACTGGCAGAGAACTGAGATTTTTCTGGTATGTCTCCGCTTTCATGACCGTGGTGTGGATTTCCATTTACATAGCTCTCCTTTTTATGCCCAGTAACTAAATTTTATAATGTTCTCCACAAAGTCCTGCATATTTTGTTAAATCTGTTCCAAAGAACTTTATAGTTTTATTTGCTATAGTGATGATGTTTTTTTAATTGAACACTTAAATTCATTGAACATTTAAATTCATGCATTTTGTGGAGATCATACTGTGTTTTTTTTTTCCTTCCGTTTTAATCTTATAAGCAGTAGCTCTGCTGGAGTCCTTTGGATTTTAATAGTTTTATAGATGCTCTTGATGTTTTTAATGTAGAGAATGACATAATCTACAAAATGATATTTTGTGTCTTTCTATTTTTCGCACTCACTTTCCCCTCTCGTCCTACTGCGTTGGCCCAGCCCTCAGGTGAAATGTTAGCAGTGGCTGATGGCTGTGTTCCATCCGGTGCAGGACCTGCTGAGACAGAATGCTGCTGGAGATGCCACCCAGCACAGGGCCGCGGCCGGCTAGTGTGGTGGGTGAGGCAGTCTCTGAATGTAGTCAAGGGTGCAGCTTTTGGAGTCAGATCATCAAAGTTCCACGCTGAATCTCACTCTTGTTCTATTCCTGCAATCCAGGTAATCACTCAGCTTCGCCCAGCCCTAGTTACATTTGTAAAATCAGAATAAGAGTAGTTAGCAATTTCAATGTTGTTGTAAAAATTATATGAAATAAATGTCAGCTTTTTGAGATCCGTAGAGAAAGAGAGCACTTGAGCTGTTATCAACCTCTCACTTGGGCAGAGAGGAATTTTATCACAGATTCTGGTACAGCTCACCTGCATTTTCCTTCAGATCACCTGTACAATTATGAGGTGTCATTGAAAACTATGGTGAATGTTTACTTTAAAAACATTATTATGCTAAAAGTTACATTTCCATTAACTCGCCTCAAAAATACTCCCCCTCACTACAAGCACACTTATCTCTTCATTTTGTCACTTTCTTTTTTACAAATTCTTTTCATTTTTATTTTTTATTAGTACACATTTGCATTTCATAATGATTCCATTCCTTGGGGGCGGGGCTTGGCACACATACATGACACATCTCACTTCTTTATTCATGCCCTTTCCCTCAGCCCTCTACCTCTAGATCCTTTCCCCTTTGCAAAAGTTCTATCTCCCTACTTCCTATTGTCTATCTTTTATTTTGATCTTTAGTTATATTTTGGGTTTCCCACGTAAGAGAAACCATTTAAGCTTGTGTGTCTGATTTATTTCATTTAACATTGTGGTCTCAAGGTGCATCTATTTTCCTATAAAGAACTCGAGTTTATGACAGAGTAGTACTCCATTCTGTATAAATAGCCCATTTCTTTATCCATTCATCTGTTGATGGATGTATATGCTGCTTTCGAAATTTAGTTATTGGAAGTTCTTTTTTTTGTGAGTGTCTAATTGAGCTGTTATAACTGCCTTGGTGTCCTGAATTGATTCAAATTGTTGTTTTTCATGGTCACTTTGACTTTGGGGAAGAACCAAAAGTTGCGTGCTGCTAGCTCGATGAATAAGGCGATGGATGAGGACACACTAATATTTTTACAAGCCCGCTTTTCCATTGGATGGAACTTGCCAGCAGAATTCACCAAATTTTTTTTTATCATGCTTCATAAAATTACTCACAAAAAAGGACTTCCAGAATTGCTTCAGAAAAAACAATGGGCTAAGTGTGTTGGAATCAATGGGGAGTATTTTGAGGAGAAAAAATGTCTTTTACTGTAATAAATTCTAGCATTTTCAACATTTATCATACATTTTAATCATATTTCCTATGTCTTTTATGCTGGAGTTCAAGGTAATAAATATGCCTACTCTGTAAGTATTAACCCCTTGTAGTGGACCCTTAAAAACAACAACAAAAAAAATTACCATTTTTTGTTAAACTTTTGAGAAGCTAGCTTCAGTTTGAAAGATTGAACCTAGAAATTTGGTCTTTTGTAAAGGAATTTTGGCAATAGTTAACAAGATTTTAAATGATCCAGGAGTTCCACTTCTAGGGTTCTGTATCATGCAAGTATTTGCAAGAATGACTGAAGTTCTCTATGAAAGAATTTCATTAGCCCTTCCCATTTGGAAAAGATCTCCCTACTTCCTGTTATCTAACCTTTATTTTGCTTATTATTTATATTTTGGATTTGTCATATAAGAAAAACCACACAACATTCAAATTTGTGTACCTGATTTAGTTCCCTTAACATAATATGGCCTCAAGTTGCATCCATTCACCCGCTCCCTTGAGTTTATCCTTCTTCATGGTGGAGTAGTACTCCATTGTGTAAGGAGAACAAGAGATGGGAGAGAAGAGAGGAAAGGAAGGAAAAAGGGATTTAAGTAGAGAGAATCAAAGAAGAAAATGGAAATAGAACTTTTTCAAATGGAAAGGGGAGTAAGAATTGGAGGGAGAGGAAAGGAACAAAAAGAATTAAGATACAGTATGTTATGTGTATGTAGAAACTTCCCACGATAAATCTAATCATTATATACTGCAAACATGTACTAATAAAAAATAATAAAAGAAGAATTTCATTAGCTCATTGTGTCTAGTAACGAAAAATTGGAAACAACCTGTTATGGATTAAAAACCTAGTGGTCAATTTAACACCAGTTGAATTAAATCAACATGGTGCTGCATGTAGATGGTCCACCTGAGGAAAGTTGCCAGCATAAAAAGAGACACGGAGGAAGAGTGCAGTGTTGTGGATTCTCCTAAGTGTTGCTGGTTTGGAACTGGTGGTTCTCCTGGAGGAGTTTATCAAGCTGGCTGCCCTGATATAAACTCAGCTGTTATCATCAGAGGAGTTCAGGACCTACTTGCCGAGAATGGCTGTGGCTTGCTTTGGGGGAACCCTGGCCCTTACTTTGTGCATCGCTTCCTGGCTCCAGAGGGGAAGATGTGAGCTGCTCAATCGCCAGGAGAAGTTTGTCATGCTGGCTTCCTGATATGTACGCTGCTGTTCACATCATCAGAGGAGCTCAGGACCTCATTGTCACTGAGGATGGCTCTGGTACTTTTCAGGGGAGCCCTTGGTCCTTATTTTGAGCATTGCATCCTGGCTCTAGTGTAGAACCCTCAACCTACTGGCACAGATCCTTCATCCTGCTGGCGCAGACTTTTTAGCTTCCACCACAAACCTTTAGGCCTTCCCAATGCAGATCCATGAAACAGATTTGCATGAGTCATTGTCATGGGCTCTGGGTCTTCAGCTGGACTCATGCAGGACATTGCTGTGGTATCCTGGCCTTTGGCTGGATTTTCTAGGTCTTTAGTGTTGTGGACAGATTTCCTGCACTTTCTTATATGTAATTCCGGGTGGCCATCATAAAATAATATTATAATTTCTGTGTCCTGTATGTAGTTGTTCTCTTTGCAACCCCTGACTACAACACAACCTAAGAGTCCACATGCAGGAAAGTCACTAAAATATGGTAGGTAGTGCCTTAAAGTAAAATACAGTGAATTGAGCCAGGAAGATAACTCAGTGGCACCATGCCTGCCTGGCAAGTGTGAGGTCCTGAGTTTGATTTCTGGTACCAAAAATTAAAAAAGCACCTTTTTTTCAAAATACAATGAATTATTTGGAAGAGAATGTAGTAGATCTACATGTACCATCATGCACAGATCTTCAAAACAAGTCAATAAATAGAAAAACAAGTCATGGAATGTGTAGAACATGTTCCTATTTCTGTTGAAAAAAATATAAAATCCCTACACGTATGCATATTGGTATGAACTATTATTGCTAGTGATTGATTCCATAGGAAGAAGAATGAGATTAAAAGAGGCATCACAGTAACTCTTCTTTTTCTTCTTTAAAGCATATTTCCAGGTTGTTTGGATTTTTGACATGTAGTGTTTGTGTAATTGTAAAAGACTGTCCGGACCCTGTACCAGGTCTTCTGTGACAGACAGAGATGTTCTCTGGCAGATAGGTCCATCTCCATTGATTCCGGCAAGGTGCCTGCTCCTTCCCAGCTTGTCCCAAGTGGCAGGGCCAGGTCTAATCCTAGGGACTCCCAGGATATGGATGATGCTGAGACAATGTCCTCTCT
>RJWM01048065.1:0-11639 GCA_004363535.1 Dasyprocta punctata | reverse complement strand
GCTTTGAACGTTTCCTTGATTCTAACACTTTACAGAGCAAATGCTCCCCAAGCTCGCCTCCCTTTTCTGGAATGGGCCTTGGGAACACATGTCAGTGCGCCCCGATTCTCTCCTTCCCTCTAGGTGGGCGTGGGCCTTTGGGGTTTTCTCAAATGGAGTATCAGCGTTGGAGGTGGCGTGGGGTTCTGGGTAGGACCAGGAGGTTTGGACCCAGGCAGGCTGCAGTTGGCATCCTGGCAGCGTTGGATACTGGGCAGGGAGCCAGGCTTCTCCGGGCCTCGGTTTCCTTCTCTGAGAAATGAGGAGGCAAACACTTGGGAGAGGAGGTGAAGCTGTGGTGAGACGGTGCATGAAAAGCGTTAGGCTTGGTGCCTGATGCACTGCCGGGGCACAGCCTGCGACAGCTTCTAATCATCCCACCATCTTCCTGTCAGGGTGACACAGGAAGGTGTCCGCATCTTGAAGCGGGGAGGAATCTGTCTCTGCTCTTTCCTGTGGCTACAGAAGTAGCAAGACATGCTAGAGTTTCCCATGACCCACCTCCTTCTGCGGCAGGTCCAGATCCAGAGAACTGAGCCGAAAGTTGTTCTGGGACCTCTTGGGCCCCCGTGACCTCCAGCTGTAGTTAAATCTCTCCCCCAAGGTCCTTGGAGTGGTCACCCAGCAGCAACCTGGTTTGCCCTCCCTGCTGGGGTGGGGGTGGGGTCCCTGGACTCAACTAACTCCTCTAGAAGAAAACTGCCATCTTTAGGAGATTCAGCAGAGTCCATCAGATCCTCCCTGACGAGGCCCGTCACCCTTCCCCCATCCCCGGGGGTAGTCAGGGGCTCACCTGGAGCTCCCAGTTCGTCCGTGGCCTGTCACACCATCAGCAGCCACTTGGGGTGGACCATCAATCGCATCATGGCCAGTGAGGGCGCTTGCTCCTGCTTTCCCTGGTGCGGCTGTGTCAGCTGCCCACTGGTGCCTCTGGAGTAGTGCAGCTCTGATGAGGCCTGCGGAGGGGGAAGCCGCTGCCCTGCTCTTCCTCTGCAGAACCTCCCTCCTCATCCTCTGCGTGTGTTCTCACTGCTGGTTGAGCAGCTGGCATCCTGTTTCTATGGCCCCCTGTGATGCCTGTTACCCTCCCGAGCATGCTCTAGCTTCTGAGATTCTGGGTGGTTTTAGCTGGGAACAGAGAAAACCAGCAGTGAGTAGGCCCTTAGCACTGACCCCTGGGACCTTATTCCCAGGCACCCCCACACTCCTGTGAGAACGGGCGTGGAGGCTGCTGATGGATGCCCTCTGCCTGCCACGCCCTGGCACTGTCCACCCCCTTCATGGGGAACAGTGAGACTGCCCTTGAAGGTTTTCTCCCCACCATCACCTTGCCTGCTGCATGAAAATTTCAAAAAAAATTTTTTTTTAATTTTAAAGAGAACAAAACAAAACAGAACAAAGCAGATTAGAGCAAAACAATGCAAGCAACACAGGATTTCAAAACAAGACAACAGGAAATCAACAGTGGCTACCATAATGTCTCTTGTTTCCTTCAAAATAGTTGTCCACATGAAGATTTCAAAAATTTAACCCTGCTGTTTAAGGCTGCTTCTTGCTGCCTTAGACCTACAATCCTCCTTAGTTGTTTTTTACATTTGTTAAGATGTCATGAGAACTCCTTTCAAGGTCTTCCTATTACATGTGAAGATTAAAAACACAGGAGTCAGCAAGGTTGACCGAGTTCCTGCTCTAGGCATAGTTGGCCTGGAAGAGGGGCTGGTGTGGGAGGCATCAGGATGACCCCGTGCTGTCTTCAGGACTTGTCGTAAGGTGAACCACAGGCCTGCTGCCAAAGCTTTTATTCAAAGCTAGCTCTAAAGAGAGGGTGATTTTTGGCAAACAGCCCCCCCGCCCCGCATCGCCTCAGAGATAGCTTTGAATAACTTGTTTTTCCTTTGTACCACAATAAATGGCCTCTTTTGATCTGGTCAGCAGTGAGCAAACAAACCTTAATGCATGAACCTACATGGCCAGTAAGATGGTGAGCCAGCCAGCCAGGAGGAAGTTTATAGGGGAGGGGACAGGGTGGGAGGCAGGGAGCAGAGGGTTATATAAACTGACAAAAGGTCCCCTCTTCTGCCATCCTCGCTCCTATCTACTTTTGAGAGCTACAGCCAGGACTGAGCCAGATGCCAGCAATGGGTGGAAACAATTTGCTGGAGACTATGAGCCATGAGAGGAAGGGGAGAGAGAGGAAAGTAGGGTCGTCTGCAGGACAGGAAAGCATTCAGCTGTGCAAGGTCTGAGTGCGCAGGGGTGAGGGACAGAGGAGGACTGTGGGTCACTCGGGCCGCGACTAATCAGGGTGGGTTTCTACAGGAGAACAACATGAAGTACTGGGAGAAGAACCAGTCGATCGCCATTGAGCTCTCCGACCTGGTTGTCTACTGCAAACCAACCAGCAAAACCAAGGACAATTTGGGTAATCTTTCCCCGGGACCCTTCCCCGCCTGTGGCGGACACTGTTGTTTCTTTTGAGTCTGAGGGCAGAGAGGGCACAGTGAGTGTCTGCCTGCTCTTTCTTAGTTCTTAGCTGCTTGAGGCAAAAGCCTCAGCTCGAGTTCGTCCATAGGACAACCTTTCCGTGTCCCAGCAGTGAAACCCAGTGAGGGTGGACAAGCTTCTGATGGCTGGTGTGACAGATGACCACTTGCTTGGTGGCTGGAAATGACACATTTATTCTCTCAACCCCGGAGGTCAGAAGGCTGAAGTCAGGATCTCTCAGCCCCAGATGAGGTGTGAGCAGTGCTGTGATCCTCCCACAGCCTCTTAGTTATTTCTCTTGTTGGTGAAACAAAATACCTGACACACAAAGTTAAAGGAGGAAAGGTTTATTTTAGCTCATGGTTTGCAGAGGTTTCAATCTACAGTTGGCTGGCCCCAAGGTAGGACAGCATAGCAGAGGAGCATGACAGAAGTCCATGGCAGGGGCAGCAAGAGGGTTGTAAGTAGCAGCTGCCTACCTTCTATCTTTCCCTTCTATTCCATCCAGGATACAAACCTCCTGATTGGTGCCAACCCACACCCAGGGTAGGTGGGGCTTCCATTATCCACACCCAGAACTATGCTACACCAATTTAGTTATCACACACACATGATCCAGTCGTCTCCCAAAAGCCCCATCTATGACCGCATAAGACTTGGGGGGATATCTAGATACAAGCCATAACACAGAGGCTCCAAAGGAATCTGTTCCTTGCTTCTTCCAGGTTCTGGTGGCTGTAGTATCCTTTGGCTTGTGGCCCCTTCACTCCATTGTCTGCCTCAGTAGGCCTATGGCCGTGTCCTCTTGTATCTCCCTGTTTTAAGGACCCTCTGATCACAGTAGGTCCACCTGGATAATCTCCCCATTTCAAATGCTTTAATAAAATCACATCTGCAAAGGCCCTTTCACCATCTAATACAGCATATTCATACATTCTAGGCCTCAGGACCTGCCTACCACAGAGAGAGTAAAAAGTGGATCTTCTACCATATTCTCCAAAGTAGCAAGTTCTTGGATGATGCTTTTTGTATTTTACTTCTCGTTTCTTTGGAACTTTTGAGCAACTCTGTATCTTTGATCTCAAGCCCAGATAACAGTCTAAATGACAGATTTAACTCTAAAAGTAGGTCCCTGGGCCCCTTGACATTCAGGGGAAGATGCTGAAGGTCTGGATGGGACCCAGCCAGGGTCAACACGGTTAGCATTCAGCTGCCCACCACAGCTGGATGGAAGGAAGTGATGCTTCATCCAGGCAGATAAAGCCTGTCCAACACCACCCCCCATTTTCCCTCCTATCATGTCTCTCCCTGTGGGCACTGGCATTTGGTTCCCACTTCTCTGGGATGCTGGATTCATTCTTGTATCTCTAGCATCACTGCTAAGGAAGCCAATCTGTTCTTTGCATCTTCAATCCTGAGATCTCCACCTTACTGCTTTTGCCTAAGATATCCCACCTGCCCCGTCCTGTGACTGTACCACTTTGGGGGTTTCTGGTTTAAAGATGACAGTGGTTATAAACTAACAATGAGTTATAGTATGTCTAGACTGAAAGGCTACGAGAAAGCTGGGTCTTTTTCTTGTGTGAGACCCTCAGAGGACAGACATCCATATGGTACCAATTGTGGCATCACTGTCACAAACCCTGATGTCTTGTCAAGAGAGGTTCCTGGTTTCTTTCCCGACATGAGCATCCACCACTGCAGATGCATGGAGACCTGCACAGCATACAGGCTGACTTGCCTCTCTGTGTGCAGAGAACCCCGACTTCCGAGAAATCCGCTCCTTTGTGGAGACGAAGGCTGACAGCATCATTAGACAGAAGCCCGAGGATCTCCTGAGGTATAATCAGAAAGGCCTGACCCGCATCTACCCGAAGGGACAGAGGGTTGACTCTTCAAATTACGATCCCTTTCGCCTGTGGCTGTGTGGTTCCCAGATGGTGGCGCTCAATTTCCAGACTGCAGGTAAAGGAACCCTGAAGGTAGCTACGTGGGTACCAGAGACAGACTCAGTCTCCTTTAGGAGGAAACACATTAGCTGGTCTAACTGCAAGCCTGGGAGTTGATCTGTAGCTTCAGGCTCAGCTGGATGTAGGCAACAGTGACTATCCTGGGGCCTGTCTCCTTCTTATCCCTCTGAGGCTTCATGCTCAGACTCTCCTCCAGAAATACTTACGTGCTGGGGAAAACCAACACATTCAACCTTTTGGAGACCAACCCAGGCTGGGCTTGAACTTGTTATCCTCTTTTCTCAGCCTCTGAATGCTGGGACTGTATCAGTCTGTGCTGCCACCCCTGGCTGGTTTTCATCTTTGATGGTTGTGGATTTTGTGTCATACTTGGAAAGGTTTCCCATTTGGGATTCTTTATTCCAAACTCCATTATTTTCTTTGGGTCAGATACCTACCTGCCCAGCTGCCCCAAAGGATCACATGAAGTCCATGTACCCGTTCCACATCCCTTGGCATCCTTCAGTCAGTCTCTCAGACCTCGCTCTCCTTCCAGACAAGTACATGCAAATGAATCACGCGTTGTTCTCCCTCAATGGGCGGACGGGCTACGTCCTGCAACCAGAGATCATGCGGACAGGGAAGTATGACCCGATGCCACCAGAGTCGCAGCGGAAGATCCAGATGACTCTCACCATCAAGGTAGAGGTGGACACGCTCCCTGGGGATGGGCTGCACATGCTGCCTCGGGCAGCGACACTTGTGAACCATCAACATCATGACGGCATCTCAGGACCTTTTGTCCAGCACCTGTATATCATTCTGGGGGAAAGGAAAGAGAGGGGACTTTTGTAAATGTTCTAGTCACTTTCCCTGTCTTCTGCAGAGTGAGGTATCTGTCTGTGTCGTTGGGGTCCCTGAAAGATCAGCCTAGGCCCAGGAAGATTAAGAAAATAGAAATGCCCCTGGGGTTTTAGTGGAGGAGAGTCTGTCTGCCCTTGGCCAGTTTTGGGAATCAAAGCTTATTTAAATTAATCTAACATTCAGAAAATGTGTTGCTTCTTTGTAACAGTGGAGAAATGAATTGCATTTCTGATGAGATTAAGGGAAAAAACAATGAATCGTGTAGAAAAGATCTTTCTTGAATAAAGACAGTCACAAAAAGAATGGTCACATTCTGTCCCCTTCCTGGTTTGGCGAGATACGGGAATGTGGTGTGATGTGCCAGCAGATGCTCCCTGGGCGTGGGTATGCAGGCTCATGTGAGACCTCCCGCCGAGTCAGACAGCACAGGGCTCAGACCTGTGGCACACCACCAAGGCTCATGCCATTTCTTCATCTAACGGAAGGAAACTGCGAGGAACCCACAGTATAGGTTACCTACCTGTCCAGGACATGAGGCTGGCTTTGATTTCCTACAGTCTGACCCCTGCTGCTGTGCTCTGTGGGACAAGGTAACCTAATACTTAACCTTCCCTGGCCTAGGTCCTTGGTGCTCGCCACCTACCCAAGCCTGGACGAAGTATTGCTTGTCCCTTTGTAGAAGTGGAAATCTGTGGGGCAGAGTATGACAACAACAAGTTCAAGACAACAGTCGTGAGTAAGTAGCCTCAGCTCTTCTAAATGCTGAGCAGGCTGAATCAGCTGTGGGTTGCTATCCTTGAAGATTTTGTAATGTACTTTTGTCACCCAGCCTTTTTCATTCACCTCTCTCATCCACTGTGGTTCAGCTTGGAGATGGGAGACAAAGGGCCACCTCATAAGATCACTGGAGCTGTACCCTGAACTGTCCCTCAAGTGAAGAGCCTGAGGCAAGAACTTTGCTCCCTGCACACAACACTAGCGTGCTTATCACCATGCCACAGCTCAGACCTGATGCAGCTGCTGAGCTGAAGGCTGAGAAGCAGACAGAGTAGGGTCACATGGTACAACTGTCTCAGAAAATCCAGCTGAATTGGTTGGCCTCGGCCCCCAGAGGCAGTGAACACAAAAGGAGCCCTTGTTCCTCCAGATGAGCAGGAAGGGCCCATGAGCTATGGGCCCATTAGGGCACAGAATGGCTGCTCCTGGTCAGGGGCAGCCCAGGGAACAGCTCCGGTGCTGACCTGTGGGTGTTTCTGGAGGTGGCAGGTTTACTGTCTTTCTCCGTCCCCTGATGGAGAGGGTCCCCTGACAACTCCAGAACACATTCTTCAGACTGAGGTTCAGAGCTACTGGGCACTTTTCATTGATCTGTTCTACACCCCCCAACTCCTGCTCTTCCTTCCCTTCTCTCATCCCAGCACAGGAGGTAGTGGGGTTCACACATGATGAGGGGGTTCCCTCCTCTGCTCCCTGTGGGCCAGGCCTGCAAAGGCAGCTTTCACAGGATTGCTCACTGGGCAAGGAAAAGCTAAACACTCAGCTGTTGTTGGATCTTGGCATAGATGCTTGTCGATCGACATGGTTGCTGAGGGCCTCAAAGCTGAAGAATGCCGAGACCAAGTTACTGGAATAGGGCAGGATGAATGCAGCCTCTCCTAAGTCTGGGTCTCTTTCCAGATGACAATGGCCTCAGCCCTGTCTGGGCTCCAACACAGGAAAAGGTAACATTTGAAATTTATGACCCAAACCTCGCATTTCTACGCTTTGTGGTTTACGAGGAAGACATGTTCAGCGATCCTAACTTCCTGGCTCATGCCACTTACCCCATCAAAGGGATCAAATCAGGTAAGAGGTATTTTAATTAAGATGCTAGATTTGGGCAAGCATCACTCTTTGTTCTGTGTTGCTGGCTTTAAAAAGAACAGGTTGGTTTTGATTGAATTATGGCAAAAGCAACAGGCTGACTTGGAGAACAGGGGCCTGAACAGCTGTACATGTAGCACGCAGGAGGGGAGGGGGAGTTGCTGCATCCTTTGAAGTTGGATGTCTGAGTACAAACTAGAGCGTTAGTCAGCTGTCACCCTGGCATTGTAGTTTGGTTTTGTCCATTCCTGGCCAGGGCTAAGTCTGTTTGATCTCCTTTTCTCTTCCACACTGGCGTTGTGGTGAGGTGAAGATTTTACCATCTGGTGGGAACTAGTCTTGAGTTCAACTTTAAGCCTTCAGAATTCTCCATCTTCTTGTAAACAGTCTGGAGGGTTGATTTCCCACTTGGAGTTATGATTTTCTTCCATGCTGAACAGAACTCCAGCATGGTTTGAGAAGGATTGTTTTATGTTTCTTGGGACCAAGCCCCACTGGGTCACATAGCTCACCTGTTGGATCCAGGTGCCCGGCCCTTTTACACAGCTGAGTAGTGACCTCAGGTGACAGATTTGGTGGCCCTGGAGCCCCACACTACCTCCAGGGACAAGTAGCTACCAGGGGTATCTAGTGTGCATGTGCTTGTGTAATTCCGAGCGCTGTCCATGGAGTGGGGAGGATCCTTCCCTTTTATGGGTGCCACCATGGAGACTCAGCTCAGGAGAACTGGGAAGAGGTGGCGTTGAGTCCAAGTCAGATGATTTCTTCTCAGCACTTTAGAAATATCCACGTTCGCAATTCAATACTAACAAGCATTCACTTGTGGGTCCCCGAGGCCTGCTATTCAGCAGCCCCTGCTGGTTACACTCCCGCCACTGCAACTACCTTAACCCCAGCAAAGAAGCCGCATTCTCCAATCTGCCGTATGCTTCTATTAGCCTCGCCTAATAAGTGAATCTTAGGAATGACACTGCCTCTTCCATGGCAGGAAGTGTAGTTTTGGGAGGCCGCAGTGGATTTCGCTTTATGGTAACTATGCCTGCTGGTTCCCGACCCCCCTGTTAACCTTGTTACCCTGATCCCCCTGTGCCCCGGGGCTGGGGCAGGAGCCATGTAGCCATCCCAGCGCTGTGGGAAGCGGTCGGAGTTGTCAAAAGCTCCTCACCCGACTGACCAGAGTGTGTCAGCTCCTTTAGAAGATGACCTGGAGCTTGAAGGCTTAAGGAACCAAAGACCAAAACCTCAAGGATGATTAAAAATGGGACCCCAGCCCCCAACTGCGAGACCCTCTCGCTCTCCTTTCCAGCAGCGCCTGGTGCATCCCCACTCATGGGAAAAATGAACGAAGCACAGTCCCTTTGGGCACTGGCGCCAAGGGCCTCCTGAACGTAAACTCTGCCTGTTGTCATGAGTGATGCACTTAAGCTTTCAGACCAGCCAGGGCTCAGGAAGGCGGGAAAGAAGAAAACACTGTTTACGATGTTACACACCCTCAATTTTTCTTTCTTTTAATCCTCACACTAATCCCTGTGGCGGGGGTTTTATCATCCCTGCTTTTCAAATCTGAGCACTTTGGGGCCTGGAGATGCGAATTAACCTGTTCAAGGTGACAGACTCAGGACCAGAGCCAGCACTAGACCCCTGCTGCCCCTGGCCTCTTATTTAGCTGGCTGCTGAAAGCCCCCAACACTGATCTGAACGATGTTGCTGTTCTTCCCGCCATGAAACAACCAAAAACCAAAAGAATAAACCTTCTGCCTATGGTGAAATGGAGAGACGCCTTCCTTCCCTAGCCCCAGGTGTACACTTGAGGGCCGCCCGGGACCCGAGCAGGGTGCGGGCAGTGAACAGGTACTTGGCGCTGGGACAGCTGGTCCTGGGGGCAGAACTCAGGCCTTGGGTTTTAGAGGCACATACCGAGTGCCAGGCGGTCCTGCCCTGTTTGGAAGCACGGCACTGGGCGCACAGCTACCAGACGGTGTCTCTGGTTATCACAGAGCACTGAGTATTCCGGCTCCTTCCAAGGGTCCAGGACATAAAACTGACAACTTCCCCGCTGTGCCCGGGAGATGCGGGGGACACCCCAGACTCTGCATTTTCATCAGATTCACAGCTGCGTGAAAGCTGGAGCAGCACTGGGCTAGACTGCAGGAGTACTGTGCTGATCCATTGGGGAGAAAACAAGCCACAGAGAAACCGCCAACAAAACTGCGTCACCCCCACGGGGAGCGGAGCCCAGGAAACTTCTCCACAGCAGCACTCAGTGAGAATGACAGTCAGAGTAATGCTGCTCAAACCCTGCGGGGAAGTGCGTGACCTGGGAGGTGCATGCCGCTCAGCCTGTCACTCGACTGTCAATTCAAAGGACAGACGCCATCCAGTATTTCAGGGACTGCAGGGCCCAGGAGCTCACTTGGTAAAAAGACAAATTTGGCCAACCGAGACATCCACAGTGAGCACCAGACGAGTTAACAGCGGAAGTCCCTGCATTTCCTGGGTGTGCATTTCCTGTCAGGAGAGGAGCAACATGGACTCCCATCAGCCTCTGGCTCACGGGCTGGCCTATGATGCTGGCATATTCGGCACAAAGTGGGTGGGTAAATAAGTACATAAAAAGCTACTGGTAAATTCTAGGCGGGGGTATGCAAGTGTTCACTGTCATTTCTTTTCATTTTGCTGCATATTTGAAAAATTTTATGTGAAAAAAAATTAAGCTCCCTTTTATGGGAGACCTGTAGTTATGAAATGGAATGTAAATATCATGCACCATTATATACCATGTTGAGTAGAAATAGAGTACAGCTCTACCCCAGTGTGGGGAGGAAAAGGACAGAAGGTGTGGGGGTGCGCAGGTCCTCACCTCAGGCCACGTCCTCACCAGAGCAGTGGAACGGCAAAGAGGTTCAGCAGGTATTGTTTAAAGGTGGAAACTGATGGATAGAGAACCTTCTGTACAAAACAATGGAACTGAGACCTGAACGGAGGAAGGCACACAGGAAATAGGAGTGGTGGGGTTTCCACATTTTGGGCATTGCTTGTCCTGGAGAAGCAGTAGATACAATTTAAGAAAAAAGCTTTCAAGACAAACCAGGTTCCCTGAGTGGATGGCTAAGATAGTATCACATGAGCACCAAAGGCACCATTCATTTGTGGTTGAAATGGAACATACTCAGAGAGTATCTCGGTAAAGACACTGTTAACAATGGTCTTAGGGTAGGGGGTCTGACCGGGTGGGCATGAGAGTCCTGCTGTTTACTTGGTACTCCTTTATACTACTTAATTAAAACCAGCAAATGAACCAGCTTTCGAGATGACAGAGACCACTATGAAGCGGCTCTGAGCAGGACTGAAAATGAACCAACTGGCTTTCTGTATTTACTTGTGAGTCTGTCCCGGGCAGAGGCCTCTTGTATGGAGATGGTCAGTGGATTCACAGTAAGTGAACCTCTATGAATCACTGGTCCTGGCTGAGGCCTGTAGTGGCCTGTGATGCCAGAGATGCCTCAAAGGACAAGACAAGACCCCAGCTGAGGATGCCTGGCTCCTACCCCAGTTAACTACACAGGGACTGTAGCTGCAGGCATCTTACTCCTGTAGTGAAGATCAACTTGGAGATAAGATGGTTCCCCTAAATTAACATAATTTATGACCTGGAGAAGTCCCAAGGTCCTGCTCAGTTTCCTGTGTTTCCCACTCTAACCCCTTCTTTTGTTTGGAAACCAAACAAATGCTGGCCTCCCAGAGAAGTTCTTGTCTCAGCCCCCACAGAATCTCGAATTCTGCTAGAGGGCTTTGATCCTCCTGGAGCCCTAAAATCACACCACTTGTCTCTTTTATTTAAGCCTTTGCCATCCACTCATTTGGGAGGTTGTGGGCCTGATCAGCCCATGATATTGACACATGTTGCCTTAAACTTTATTTAATGGGAGCCAGGAGATTTGGCCTCAGCTCACCTTAAATAAAGAGAACCATTTAAAGGCCTGTCAGACACAGGTCCTAGCTGTAAATCGGGAATGGGCTCCAGAGGCGGATGATCGATCCCGCATGAACTGCCAAGGGACAGGGAGACTGGAACACCTGGTCCTGTGCTGTGTAGAGGCCTAAGTGGAGGAAATCGTGTGAGGATTCATTATTCCTTTGAGATTTTTTTTGGTCTTTTTTGAGACAGGGTTTCACTATGCAGTTCGGTTAACCTTGAACTCACTTTGTAGCCCAGGCTGGCCTCAAACTGCCAGTGATCTTCCTGCCTCCTGAGTGCTTGGATCCTTTGAGTCTTTTGGCCTGGGAAATGTTTAAGGAATTGAGCCATAGCCACAATCACAAGAAATTCAATGCACGATTTCTGCAGGTTTCAGTTTCTTCTGGGTGAAGCATTTTCATTTCTAGGTGGCAGACAGTTTTACCCTCCCTGTGTGGCTCTGTTTGTCAGAAGTCTCCTTG
>RJWM01048064.1:0-11593 GCA_004363535.1 Dasyprocta punctata | reverse complement strand
CCCCCCACCCCACCCCCCCAGCATCCTGCCTGCCCGAAGGACCTGCTGGGTTCATGACAACTGGGCTACAAATACTTGTATTGCTGGATTGTTTTGCAGGCCTGGTGTCCAGTCTCAGCATTTCTTGGGTAGATGACATTTTCTAGTGTGGCAAATAGGTAGGATTGTCCTCTGTCTTGTCTTTGAGCCCCAATATTATTGTCATTGGTCTGCTTAATTTTGTTTATTTTTCTTTCCTTTTTTTTTTTTAATTTCACATCCTGTTTTTATTGGTTTTATTGTGTTTTGTTTTTGGTTTGTTTTTGCTATGCCTGATGGAATGGTCATCTATTCTGAAAGTAACAAGATACAATATAGTAGCTATAGTTTTCATAGTATCTCAGTCTGAAGTTCTATGCCAGTTCTACTGCTTTGTTTTGATTGTTCTGTTATCTTTTGTTGCATTTCACTATCTTTGAAATAAAATTTAAAAAAATATTAAGGGAAAATCTTCCAATAGAAGGAAAATGAGTGAGATTATGTTTAGGCCAAGGGACAAGGAATGTGGAACCAAAGTTCTGTAGTTGATGGAGTCAAAGATTTAGACATAAATTTGTGAAAGGGCTAGTTTCAGTAAGTTCAAAATGAGATGATGTATGTCAGCGTCCTTAAAGCAGTGCCTATAAGATAGTAAGGACTATCTGAACTTCAGCTATAGTTACCTATGTGCTATGCTGTTGAGCATAATCTCCATAGAAAATTCAAAAACCTAATTTATAAATCTGCTTTAAATTGCCATCAGCTGCAATTATCCCAGGTACTGTATGTTAAGCTTAATAGATATAAATATAAACTCCTAACAATCGGGTATTTCACCTTCAATCTTTCTCTCCTTTTGCTTTTTGTCTTGAATATACCTTTCAGACATATTCCTAAATAGTTGAAACTTTGTCCAAAAGAGTTTCCAATTTTACTTAATAAAGGAAAACTATTATAGCATGGTGTTTTAAAAGACTATGCTTCCCCTTTTAAAATGTGCTTTCTCAATTATTCCTGTCTACAAAGTATCATTTTAAATTCTAATTTAAAAATTAGAAAACCAGGAACAATACACTAGGGTCATTCTCCAACATTCTTAGTGTTTTCTTTTTTTCTTTCTGTCTTTTTGGAACTCTGCATGTTATGAATTGCAAGTTCACTTTTAGAATATCTCTTGTAAAATATAGAAAAAATATACCAAAATTTTGCAGCCAGTGCACAAATTTTTAAAGCACTAAATCAAGATATTTTTCAAAAGTCCACCAAAAGTAAAGTTCAGAAATTATTCCTTATCTTCACAATTCGTAATTCACTTCAGTTCTTCAAGGCATAAACAGATTAAAATAAAAAAGTTTTCAAACTAAAAGAGTAGTCAAATTGTATTCAGAGAAAATAAATCGTACCAAAACACTATTAAAATTAAAAAATTAATTTGACAGATTTTTAAGAAATAAAATCAACATAAAGAATCAGTAGCATTGTTATATGTCCATAGCAAATTATCTGAAATAGATATCAAGAAAGCAATCTCAACAGCTACAAAAAAAAATCTAGTGATAAATTTAGCCAAAAACCTGGTGATAAATTTAAACAGAGGTGAAAGATTTCTGCAATTAAAATTAGAAAACATTTATGAAATAAATTGAAAATGTAACAAAAAATGGAAAAACATCATGGATTTGAGAAGTTAAAATACCCATATTGGTCAAATTTATTTACAAATTAACAATATCTACTCAAATATGATGGCATTTTCACAGTAGGCTAAAAAATTCTGAAATGTTTATGGAACCACACACACACACATACACACACATACAGACAAATAAAACAAACATAAATTTTGAGCCAAAAGAACTAAACACATAACATTGTACCACTTGACCTGAAACCATACTATAAAGTTTTGTTATAAAATCAGTGTGACGTTACTATATAAACATATAGAACAGCAGAATAGAACCGAGGCTCACACATTTACTGTCAATTGTTTTTCCTGAAAATATAAGAATAGTCACTGGAGAAATGACAAACTTTTCAATAAGTGTTGATGGGAAAATTGGATATCCACATAAAGAAGAACAAAGAGAGGCATTTATTTCTCACAAGTTATACAAATCAACTCAAAATGGATTGAAGATTTAAAAAGAAATCCTGGAACTATTATAAAAATATGAAGAAAAAGTTTTAGGTAGAATATTAAAACAGACAAGAATTTTTGGGGGGCAAGACTTCAACAAAAGCAGACAAAACAAAAGCAAAGCAGAAAAATGCAACTATATTAAATTCAAAAGCATCAGAATAGCAAAAGATACTCTCAAAGGGGAACAGAGCTAATATATAGAATGGGATATAATGTTTGTGATTATGCTTCTGACAAGCAATTGTTATTTAGAAATATAAGGAACTGACAAATTTAATACTTAAAACACTACAAAAACCCCAGTGGAACCTAGACAGTCGATGCAATTACTTTTCAAAAGAAGACACACCAATGAGCAACAGGTCCATGACATAATCCTCAGTGTCACTAATCATTAGGGAAATGAAATAAAAGCCACAATGAGCTCTCCCCTCACTCCAATGAGAATGGCTAACATCAGAAGGACCACAGAGGAATGCTAGTGAATGGTTGAGTAAAGGAAATGTTTGCACACTGCTGGTGTGAATGGTAGCTTGTCTAATTACAGTAAACCATATAGGGCAGGTTGCTTAAAAAATTTGAATAGAACTAGCATGTGATTCTGCAGTCCCTCTCCTGGGTATATATCCTGAGAAGTTAAATCAGAATATGAAAGTTACAACCACAAGTCCATATTCATTCCATGCTATTCCCAATAGCCAACAGATGCAAACAACTGAAGTGACCATCCGCGGAAGGTAGAATGAATAAAAACACGGGTTACACATACAAAATGGAATAAATGAATGCGATCCTGTCACATGTAACAACATGGGTAGAACTGTGGTTTGTCCAGCCACCGTATGAACTCATTTGTATGTGGCATTTCAAGAAGCTGATCTCTCGGGAGTTGAGAGTAGAGTGGTGGCTCCCGGAGACTGGAAAGAGGAGTGATGAGGGACAGATGGAGAAAGGCTGACAAATGAACACTGCATTACAGATAGAAGCAAGTCTTTCGGGGATATTACTGCACATGATGGTGACTATAGATAAAACTGATAGGCTGCGCACATCGAAGACAGAAGAAAGTTCGCTTGTGATAGAGCTCTGTGGCACAGTGCCTGACTGGCAAGCACAAGGTCCTGAGTTTGATTCCCCATAAAAAAAAAAGTTTGCACCAGGAAGATATTTTAAATGAGGAAATAGAAATAATTCTGTGATTTAAATAGTATATAGTTTATGAGGCAGGATTGAAATATGTGGCGAATGTTTAAAATAAAAATAATTACCCTAAAAATAATGCAATATTCCCCCTCAAAATACTCCCTCTTGTTTTGAACACACTTATCCCAGTGTTCTTGCTACTTTGCATAAGTGGTCTAGAAGTTCTCTTAATGAGTGTCATTATCAGGTGTGACTGAAAATACACTAAACGGTGCCGGGTGCCATCCAATAGAGAAGCAGGAGTCTAAAAGATAGCAGTGTGTCCGCATGCACCTTGCTCACTGGATCGGACACAGTTCAATCCGGCTTCTTCTCAAGGTAAACATTCTGAATAGATTGAGATCACTGAGACAGTCATCATAGTGCAATATAAAGTAACGTTTGAAAGAAGACTGCCAGGACAGATTCCCAAAGTGACAGAAATGATGGGCTATGTGTGTGCAGTGTGAGGAGTATTTTGAGGGGGATTCATGGCAAGATGACTCTCATTGGAAAGATTTTTTTAAAAATCTAGACACTCACTATGTTTTCTGATCATCCCTTGCAGATATATATTGAACATTAAGTAGTAAACCCATTGATATGTGTAAATCATCAGTTAAAATAGAAAATAAAGATAAAACAGTAACAGATTTTAGAGTTTGTTTAAATATATGATTATTATAATTAATATGAACATTAGAAGAACAGATATTAACAAGGTGAGTGGTCAATTCTCATATTGTTTTGAAAGGTAAGATCCTTAGAATCTATTGCTACACATTGAAAAGTTTTATATAAGGCAAAATTTATTTACTTTTATGTATATTTTAAAACATAAGAAGTTGAATTAAATTCTTGGTAATTTCCATAAATTATTAATATTGGTTATTTTCTAACAATGACTTTAAAAATTTACATATATATATATAGTAGGCTGTTAGTAAAGAATAAACAAGGGATGAAAATTATATTGCATAAATTTAAGTATATTTTACAGATAGAAGTCATACAGTAATAATAGATAAAGCCCACTGGGAGAGAAATAACAAATTTTGAGAAAAAGAAAGACCAGTTAAATTCATAACTAGTGGCGTCTTTAACAATGATTTATCATTTGTGTGCGACCTTACAATTTAACCCTCCTTCAAAGCCCACTCGGCCTTACATCACAGGCCTTTCAAGGACAGGAAGTTAGATTAATAAAATTAGAAGGCAAGGATGCTACATTAGTGCAGTTTGAAAGTAGAAAGCAATGCTAGAGAAAAACTTGTATGGTTTCTCTTACATGAGAAATGCAAAATATAAAGAAATTAAAGAGAAAAACAAAAGATAGATAAAAAGGATGATAGAGATAGATATTTTCAAAAGGAAAGAGGACCAAGAATGGAAAGAACAATGCTGGTGGAAGAAGGAGACGTACTAAGAAATAACGTGTCAAGCACATGTACCAACACCCCACAAAGATTGTCCTCACTGTGTGTCACAAATATGTGCTAAAATAAAAACAACACAAAGCAAAGTGAGATGCAGGAGAGGAAAAAAACCTGAAAACAAACAAACAAAAATTTTAAATGTACACTCTCTTGAACTTTAAATGTCAGTGTATTAGACTTTTATAGCTGAAAATTTTCTATAGTTAAGTTTCAAAATCCATTAAAATGATGCTTTTCATAAAATGACCTATGGTCATCAAAAAATTAGTTCATATTATTCATTAGAAGTTCTCATTAAAATTATGTTCAAGAGAGCAGGAAAAGTTTCGGGAGAGAATAGCATAATTGGATAATGTTTTAACAAAGTCAGTTGCTAGAATTTTGGCTATATTTTTGTTTTGAACTTCCATTATCAATAACAATATTGTTATACTTATTGTAATGATTTCTATTTCTAACAATAGCTCTTTCAATAATAAATTTGCAAGGCATTTTTCTTGCAATCTTTCATTTATTTCATATTTATGTGTGAAATGAACTCTGAAATTTTTTTGAGGAAATTTGTCAGATACCCTGAAGGAAAACCTTCCATTGATTTTGAAAACTTTTTAAAAATACAGTCAATTCTTAATGAGGTAGCCTCACTGTTCCACATTTTAAATCATGATTGCTTTTAATTGGCTTTGTTGTGTATCCCTTTTAATTTGGGTACTATCCTACAAATTACTTCCTAATGAGTTTTTTTTTTCCTTCAGGAAAGGATGCCTGTGGCTCATTTTTGAAAGTTCATAGGGTTTGTTGCTTAATATGTCAATTATATAAGTTAACTCTAGTACTCTAGTTTCAGTTTATTCAGTAAAACAAAAATCTGTGTAGCCATAAACACACATTGTACATGTGATTAAAGTATATACTTAGTTAACCTGACTAATGAAAATCATTCTAGATAGTCATGAAGGGCCCCTAATGAGTCAATGGAAAGGCCCTATAAACAAATCTGGTTCTTCTCTACAAGAAGAAAAAAATGTAACCTGTAAACAGGATTTTCCATTTATGTTTGACCTGTAGTTAATTTTGTTTTGTCTAAAGAACTCAAAAATTGTGTAAGACAATTTATTTTAATAACTCTTTTCATGCATCTTCAATTGATTCTGTTTCTTAAATTTAATCCTGATTCAATACTTCTTCCTCTTCAGCCTTAATCAAAGTCATCTTGCACACAGAAGCAGTTAAAGTGGATTATAGTCCCTCCCCTCAACGATTCAGTCAGCAATCAATTCTAAAAGATACTATTGAATGTTTCGGGTCCTCATGTTTACAGTTTTAGCATATGCTTTAATCTCTTCCTCTATTTCTTTCTGTATGGATATGTATGCAATATGTACATCTTGTGAAAGGTAATATAGTTCATCCCTTGAATTTTTTTTTTAAAGATAAAAGGTTAAACTGGGCAATGTTGGCAAACACTGGAGTTCCAGTTTTATGGTTTAGATTTAAAATTTCCCCTGAATTCTCATGTGTTTAGAGGATGGGGGTCTTGGGTGGTGACTAGATCATAGGGTCACTATACTTAACACTGGATTAGTTCTTTGATGAGTTCATAGCTGAATATGCTGTTAGGAACAGAGACTTTCTTGGAGTTGGGTCAAAGTAGCCATGCCCTGAAAAGGTATATTTTGTCTCCAGTTCCTCCTTTCTTCCTTCTCTCCAATTCTGGACTGCCAAGCATTGAGCAGAATTCCTCTGCTATGGCCTCCCACCACGCCATCTCTTCTTGGTGCCAGCTGATGAAGGACTAAATCCTCTGAAACTGTGAGCCAAAATAAACCTCTCTTCCTTCAAGTGTGTCTGTGAGCTATTTTGTCCCAGCAACAAGAAAGTAACTAACACAGAAAATCGGTAGTAGACAAGTGAGATTGTTATTACTGCACCCGACTACATGGTTCAGAAACCTTTGGGACTGGGTTGTGGGAAAATTTTAGAAAGGTATTGGGAAGAAGGTTAGAAGAGCCTTAGAATGTTGTAAGCAGAACTTGATGAGCAGTTCTGCTGAGAGCAAGAAAGTCTTCACTGCTGCTAGGAGTGTGGACAGTGAAGACCACGCTCACGAAATTTCAGATGGGCATGAGGACTCTATTGCAAAATTGACCAGATGCCATGCATGCTGTCTGTTCTAACATATTTTTTGATATTCAACTTAATCTGGTACAGTGAAGCAGAGTAAGGAAGTGCAGTATGTTACAGGTGGCCCTCTATTTCCCATCGCAACTTCTGTGCCCTAGCATCAAATAAAAAACAAAATATCCATCACAACTTAGGATCAAGTCGCTAGTGGGAATTGATGCTTTAGCATGATAACAGTCATAAGAGCAAAGACAAGCAGGAAGTTAAAACTCTCTCTGCGTCTATTAGCAATGAAGTGAGGCAGAGCACAACAAAGCAGCACTTTTCTTTGGAGAGCCTGATTTCCTTGGGGTCCATTCCGTAGCTCAGTACTTACTCCATCCTCCACTGGGACCTTATGCCTAAATAGAATGCCTTTCAGTTGAAGATTAAATAATACTTCTGTGCTCGCAACACAAGTACAAAATGTACTAAACATAACAGAAAAATGCAGTAGAAATGTGAATATGCCTTAAAAATATACCTTAAGATCCCCCTTTAAGAAAATGAGAATCAAAACAAAGTAAAATTAAGGTGATCAGAAGGAAAGACACAATAAATATGAGATTAAAAATCCAGTCCATGAAAACCCCCAAGTCCCCTAAAGTCCAAAACAAACCAAAAATGTAGGTAGGTCAATGAAATAAAAAGCTATTTGTTCTCAAGAAGGACAAAGGAAACTTAAAATTTTAACAAGACTGACATAAAATAAGAGTAAAAGCAGATTACTAATATCAAGAATAAAACAGTGGATGTTACTGTATATCTTGAATATATTAGAAGTACAATAAAATACTATAAACACCTTTGATGTAGCAATGAAATAAAGTAGAATAATTGTATGAAAATTATAAAATATAAGGCACTGAATATGAAATAAGATAGCTGATTAGCCCTACAACTATAGAATAAATTGAATCCAAAGATTAAAAAATAATTTTGAACAAATAGTCACACTAGAAATAGTTTTAACAAATTTAAAAATTCTTTAACTGATCTCACTACAGCAGTTAAGGTAGTGCTGATTGACCAGCAAAAACAGTGCTCCTGAGCGATGGAACACAGGCTAGACTCCTGAAACTTCTCACTCTTGTATGATCGCTTATTCTTTCAATGATAGCAGAGTGATTTACAGGATGAATGATAGTCTTCTCAAGTAATTGTGTTGCTGCAATTGGAAATTTGCAGGCAGAAAGAAAGTAAGAAAAAAAAGAAGGAAGGTAGGAAAGAAAGAAAGAAAGAAAGAAAGAAAGAAAGAAAGAAAGAAAGAAAGAAAGAAAAGAAGAAAGGAAGAAAAGAAAGGAGAAAAGGAGGAAAGGGAGAGAGGAAAGGTAAGCAAGGAAGAAAAAAAGGAGATTTTATATCATCTTGTGGTTTATGTGAAAATACCAAAATGGATCACATGTGTAAATGTGAAAAATACTGTAAAAGTTTTAAATAAAAGATAGTACAAATTCATCATACCTCAGGACCAGGACAAAAATTCTTAGATATGGCTCTAAATATATGACACATATAAAAATGGATATATTACTTTCATTACTTTCAAAAAATTAAAAAGTTTTGATCTGGGATTCCTAAGAGGGTAAAAATACAAGTCAGAAATTCACAATTTTCACAAATCTAATTAAAAGACTCAGAGACTCTATGAAGAAACCTGAAAACTCAAAGTAAAACAAAAAGCAAATAATACAATGAGAATATGGTGAAAAGTGATGAAAGGAAGATGTAAATGAAATATAGAGTAAATGTTTAAACTAAAAAAATTAGAGTAAAATATATATAACCATTGTTCTTCCTCAAAATATACCTCATGCTTTGTAAACACATATCCTGTCATTCGTGTCACTTGCTAACGCACTTCTCGAAGATTTTTTTTTGTAAGAGTTTTTACCAAATGTGACCAAAAATACAGTGAAAGCTATAGCTGCTTGTGAAAAAGTTGCAGCATGTTTTCATCTGCCTTATTCACTAGTTCTGGCACTGGATGACTTCCAGTTTTTGACCAAGTCAAAATGACCGTAAAAGGTAAACCTTTTAAATAGATTCATGACATTGAGGCAGCCTCAACAGTACTTTTAAAGACATGAAAGAGGACTTCCAAAACTGCTCCAGAAAACAGCAAGAACAATGTGAAAAGTGAATTGCAAGTGAGGACTGGGATTAATGGTGCTGTGTTTTTAGTTGTAATGATTCTTAAAATTTAAACCTCATCCTTTATGATCAGACCTCATAGACATTTTTGCAAAAAAAAGGATATATTAGTATTAAGTAAGCACAAGAAAACAGATTAACATTTTAAACCATTATGCAAATGTAAATCAAAATCATATTGACATATTATATTGCATACATTAAACTAGTTCACAAAAATATTTTAAGACAATATCAAATACTGATGAACATGCAAAAGAACTGAAACTCTGACATATTACTGCCTCTGGTGCTGTGAGAGAGTTCGTGTACTTTAGAACATAGTGAATAATTTCTTCAAAATCTAAATATATGCTTACTCTATGGTATCATAGCCTTAATTCTGGGACCTTCATTCCAGAGAACTGAAAAATTTATAACAAATTTTAATAAACATATTGATTTGTATTTGAGTATGATAAGACCCAGATACTTTATCCCAATAATGGCATTTTTGTCTTTTTCTCCACTTAGAACGCATTCTGGGCCAGGTAAAGAGAGTAAGATGTATATTACCCTGTGCTATGAGTTAAAAACCCATAAAATATGTGTTCTTTTCCTTTGAGCTGTGTTTCTGGAGAGAAGATAAAGTCGGTTCTTTAATATGACATCTCACTAAATTTATCTACAGTTCCAGTGTCATCCTGCTTGGAAATGAAAACATTTACCTTTCCAGAATCCAATCAAGAGGTGCCAAGGCTTCTATTTTAGTCTGGGTCCCAATAAAGCTCTTGATTGTAAAACTAATACCTGCAGACACAATATATTAAAATTTTCACAAAGTATAAATGTTCCTCTGTGACATCATACTCTTATCTGCACAAAGACTGGAGCAACAGCATTCGAACCAAATGCCTTTCAAGAAGTGACTCATTACCCTCTAATGCTGTTGATCAATAAAAAGTAGCATACCATTTACACATGTAACATGAATCTCAAAGAAATTATTCTGAACAATACAAGCTAATAATGGATAATTGCCTGCTGTATGACTGGATTTATGTAGCATTCTTGATCGGCCAATATTATAAAGAGAGCAGAAAGTTTAGGGATTACTATAAATTAATAACCAGAAAGGGATGAAGGGTGATGTGTAATTATGTCACATGTGACTTGTTTGGATGATAGTTAAAGAAATCTGCACATATGATAAAGTCGCATGGAACAACATACAGACACATGCAGACAGAAATGAGTGAATGTACAACTGGTGTCATGCATGTCTGCACAAAACCTCAGCTCCTGGTTCTGAAACTGTATGAGTTAAACAAAGTGTTACTATGAGAGGAAAATTTATGGAAGGCTCACAAGAAATCTCTATAAATTTTCCAGCACCTTGGAATCTATAATTATTACAGAACAAAAGTTTAAAAGAGCACATGCTGGTAGATTGGTATAATTACTTATCAGTTCTTACCATTTTGAAAAATGAATTACTTAAAATCCCATTAAAGATTAGTGTCAAAATAAACTTGCTATGCATTTTAATAAGAGATAGATTTTAAACACCAGTCAAAAGTATTTATTTCAGAAAATTAATTCCATTCTTATCACTCATAGATCTATTTATATACAACTATACAAACTATCACTGTAGATATGATGTTTCATGTCTGCATGCCCAAGACACTGAGAGGCTGAGGGAGCAGAATTTCAAGTTTGTGCCCAGTCTGAGCAATTCAGAGACTTAGTGAAACCTGTCTCAAAATAAAAACCAAGAGGAAAAAAGAATAGCAATCTATCTCAGTGTGAAGACCCTGGGATCAATATTTCATATGACAAAAAGAAAAAGCTATTAATACTATTGCTTATTTATTACTAGTGTCATTGTATTTTGAATTTCATCCAATAAAACTTGCTGTTTGTGTTTCCTATCTTGGTAAATAAGTAATCATATGGTAGTCTCGATTTTGACTCTTCAATTATTTAATATCCTTCCATTTATAATTAAAACTTACCGACCTATGACTAAACGTTAATTCTTTTTTTTTTTTTTTTTTTTTTTTTTGCAGCACCGGGGATTGAACTCACAACCTCGCGCCTGCCAGGGCAGGCGCTTAAGGCACTGAGCCAAACTCCCAGCCCTTAAACCTTAATTCTTGTAAAATCAGCTATTTGATTCAAGGATTTGTTTTGCCTTGATTTTGGAGAAGGTTCACTTCCAGTTGATTTTCCTCATAAAGAATCTCCTGGATGTCGCAGACAATAAAGCTGGGATTGCGTCAGAATTCAAGGAGTGAAATTAGGCTGAAGGTCTCATGATGTGAAATGAAGACTTCAGTGTAAACACTTCTATTTTTGCCCATAATTCCTCTGAATCCTTAGATTATTTTGAATAATTATCACTAAGAAATAACTTTCTGACCATTTGAGAGTGTTGGAATGGGCTGTCCTCAAGCATAGCTCAGTGAATTTAGAGCAGAGATGTAGAGGATGTTGTGCTTTAGCTTTTTTTTTT
>RJWM01048063.1:0-11640 GCA_004363535.1 Dasyprocta punctata | reverse complement strand
GCCACAGAAGTTCAGTCGCGCATCTCAAACACTTTAATCGCACCTTCCCAGTTTGAGTCCGCGTTGGTTGGATTGAGCTCCGGTCAGAGGTTCCGCCACCTTTGTTTGTTTACTTCTTCTTTTTTTTTACTCTTTCCGAGGGCTACAGTTCTCATCCTAGACTCCTCTTAGGTCCAGAGGATCCATCTCCCTCCCCTTTGCTTCTTTCTGTTATTGTATTATTTTGTATTCCAGCATTTCGGAGGTATATTCCAGGGAGCCTCCTTACGGTGGAGTCATCAGGTCGGCCATTTTGCAGGACTCCTTAGCAGGGTATTTTAATTGTAACAAAAGTATGCAGTTACGTTTCATAAAGAATTTGGTTTCCTATGAGTTAAATGCCTTTTTCTAGGTTATTGTTTGATTAAGCTGTTGAGTTCTAAAAAATCTGAGTGTTAAGTGTAGTTAACAATCAAGTAAAGATGAATAAATCAATCGAATAGAAAAACAGTTTGAAATGATACAAAATCAATACCACAGGTTTTCTTTAAGAAGTACTTTGTCCACTTACAAATACTATCTTTTAAAAATTCCCGCGTCATTTAGAAAAAAATAGGATATTGAAAAGACAAATCAATGTGTTTGCAAGACATTATTACAACTTTTACTTTCACTTAAAATTGTTTTTATTGTTATATTCATATGTTGACTACGTGCCATCTTTAAATCTCAAAGTCACGTTATACATTATTACTCTGAAGTGCACACTGGCCAGGAGCTCTTATTTGGTTAGTGTGTCAGAGTGAGCCTATCTTCCTGCTAGAATGAAAAGCTTTATTTTGTTAATTTCATATTCACTGGGCATAGGCATCAGACATTTGATCCAACATTATTCTGGATGTTTCCGTGAAGGTAAAATATTTTGGACAAAATTAACATTTAAATTGGTAGACTTTGAGTAAAGCAGATTACCTTCCAAAATGCAGGTGGGCCTCATCCAACCAGTTGAAGTCATTAATGGAATACAAAACAACCTCTTCAGGAACAAGGAGGAATTCTGTCAACATACTGCCTTCAGTCTCTAACTGCAACTCTTTCCTGGGTTTCTACCCTAAAGACACAACTTGCAGGTTTTGAGTTTACCAAGTTTCTTCAATTGCCTCAGTTAATTATTTAAATTAAATATCTAAATCCCCTGCTCTCTCCCTCTCTCTATCTACTGTTGGTTCTGTTCCTCTGGAAAACCCTGACCCATGAAGGAATTGGAAGTGGGTCTGTCACTCATTTACTGTCTCTTAGGGGAATAGGATATATTGCAATTTATGTGTGTTTAGTTAAATACACTTACTAGATTCATAGAATTGGTTTTAACGAAAATCACTCGCACATGTGCAAGTAACCCAGAAGGATTCTATTTTGTTAAAGAAGACAAGATTGAGTTTATGTTAAAATTAAGCACAAATAAATATCAAAACACTTTATAACTACATTTGAGGGAAAAACTAATCACGATTTAACTAGATAAAAATCTTTGTTATAAAATTTTAATTATTAAGAAGTGTACTTGAAAAAACTGTTTTATACTAATCATGAGCCATGCCATAGGCATATATTGTACTAGTAAATAATACCTAATGATTTTATCTGATACTTGTGTTAATAAGTGACATGAGATGTTTAGGATGCATTTTAATAAAATAGATGGTCATGTAAAACTGTTCAGACACTAATTTTAAATGACTGTCAAGCAGATAGCCTTTTTAAAAAGTTGACTGATAAAAACAAATGACTTAAAACTAATTTTTGTAGTAAGAAATCAAAATAGTGATTATTATTAGAGCAGTCATCAGTGACTAGACACCTGCACACAGAGATGTCCGGTACCGTCTAGTATCTGTTTCTTGCTGTGGTCAGCTCATGCGGATTTATTCATTGAACTGTGCTCTACAAGCTGGTAGTTTTCTCCATGTTTACTAAACTTAACTAAAAAGTTAACAAACATGAAAATGTATTTCTATACAAGTTCTGAGAACATGGTAAGGCTAGTAAATAAATTATGACTAAGATATAAACAAATTATGACTAAGAAAAAGATACAAAGTGCAACTACTTTCTAACCATGAAAAAAAGCAGGTTAAGAAATCAGATTGTTGGGAAATTTGCATGCACATGCATGAAAGACTTCTGTCTGCAGTTTTCCTGCAGTGTCTTTGTTCGATTTTGGTATTAGTAGTTTTGGCATTGTAGGGTGCACTCTGAAATATTCTTTGTTTTCCAGTTTTCTCAAAAACTTTGTTTAGGGTTGGTAAAATTTCTTTCTTAGATACTTGATAAAATCACATACACATGCACACACACACACACACACACACACACACACACTTTTGGGCTGGACATGTTGATTAATGACTACAACCATACCACTTGGGAGGCTGAGGCAGGAAGTGTGGAAGTTCAATCCCAGCCTGGACAATTTAGTGACTTAGATCCTATCACCGAAAGACAAACAAAACAAAACAAACAAAAAAAAGGAGCAGGGCGTGTAGCTCTGTAGAAGCCCATGTGCTCAATCCTGACTCTTAATAAAGTTTTTGGGGTCTGATTTTTTGTGAGAAGATGTTTTTCACTATTAATTCTATTTTAAAATAGATATTGCTCTTTTCTGTTACTTCTTGAATGAGGATTGATAAACACATAATAATTTCTTTCCCTCTATTTGGGTTGTTTATTGATATAAAGCTATTCATAAATAAATTTATTTAATTTGCTTTTCTTTTTCCTAGTTTGTTAGCATAGAAACTGAGCCCTTTAATTAGAGGCCTTTTTTCTAATATACTTATTGCTACTAGAATACTCCACTAAATATTGCTTTAATTGCATATCACATTTTCATTCAGCTTAACATACATTTTGAATTTTTATTCCTTTTTTGAATAATGGGTTACTAAGAAGTGTTATCTAATTTCCAATTATTTAAGGCTTCTTAAAATATTTATCTTATTTGTTTTAATCTAATCCTACAGGTTTCAAGGAACTTACCATTTCCTTAAGGTCACCTGATTTGTTAGCGTATGATTCTTCATTACTGTACCTTATTATTATTATTATTATTTTTACTTCTGAGGTATCTATTGTAATGTCTCAACTTTCATTTCTGATTTTATTTATTTGAGTCTTCTTTCTTTGTTTCTTAATCTAGTTGTCCATTTTATTTATTTTTTTCAAAGAATTAACTCCTGGTGTTGTTGATTTTTTGCCTGACATAAAATCACTCTGATAGTCTATATTGTTTTCTTTCTTTTGCTAACCTTGAGTTTAATCTGATCTTCTTTTTATAGCTCCTTGTGGCATACTGTTAGACTCTATTTGGAATCTTCCTTTTTAAAAATGTAGGTGTTTTCTTCCATAAACTTCCCTCTTGCAACTGCTTTTGCTGCATCCCTTAGATTTTAATACGTTGTGCTCCCATTGCTGTTTGTTTCAAGATGTTTGTTAATTTCTCTTTTGTTTTTTCTTTTGTTTGTTTTCCAATGGATTTGTTTCATTTTATTTTTTTTTTCAAATTTCAAACATACCACATCCATTTAATTTTTTTCTCAAGTACATCTAGGGTTAAGGCATTTTTTCTTTTTTACAAATCCAAAACAGTAATATTATAGGTTTACAAAGCAAGATGATAGGAATTTGACAATGGTTGCAATATTGCATATCACTACCTTCAAAAGGGTTGTTTAGATTAACAGATATAGACATGCATAATTAACGTAAACATGTGAGTATCAACTGTTTCTTTTCAATGACCAATACATTTAGAAGTATAGTCATTTTAGCCATCCTATGCATACACATATACAAATTTATGTCTAAGGAAAAAACTTGAAAGCACCAGCAAAACTAAAACTTCATCTACAAAGAAAAACAGTTCATTTTTTAAAAAGATTTCAAGACCTATTTTTTTAAAGCAGAAAAAAATGAAATTCAAACAGCAAAATTGGATCCAAATATCAAATAATAAACATTCTCTTTTTCTTTTTCTCTAACTGACCCAAGTAATTTTTATATATACATACATAGGTTTTGGTTGAGTTCTTCAAACCAGTGCAACAATACAATAGTCACGTATATGTGACTTATTCAGTTCACTGAGAAGCATATCCCCAGCATTCATCCATTTGAGGGCAAAAATATCTAGTTTGTTGTTCTTTATAGCTGAGTAGTATTCCATTACATAGAAATACCATAATTTTTTTATCCATTCCTCAGTCGAGGGACATTTAGGCTACTTCCATGATCTAGCAATAATGAATTGGGCAGCAATGAACATAGATGAACATATATTGTTGTGATGAGATATTTTTAATTCTTTCAGGAAGATATCATAAGGGGAATAGCTGGGTCAAATGGGACTTCTAATGCTACCTTTTTGAGGGATCTCCACACTGACTTCCACAGCAGTTGCACCAGCCTGCATTCCCACCAACAGTGAAGAAGGGTTCCTTTTTGCCCACAGCCACTCCAGCATTTGTCATTAGTTAACATGCGGAAAGCCAGTTTTTCTAACACCATTTATTAAAAAGGCTATCTTTGGTCCAGTGAATGTATTTAGCACCTTTATCAAAAATAAGATAGCTTAATGTGTCTGGAGTTGTTTCTGAATCTTCTAAGGTATTCCACAGATCCTCAGGTCTGTTTTTTTGCCAGTACCACACTGTTTTTATTATGATAACTTTATAGTATAGTTTCAGGTCAGGAATTGTGATGCCCCCTGTCTTGTCTTTGTTGCAGAGGATCACCCTTGCTATCTAGGTCTCTTCTTGTTCCAAATGAATTTTAGAATTGTTTTTCTCTATTCTGTAAGATACTCTATTGGTAATTTGATTGGGATTGCATTAAATCTGCATAACAGTTTTGAAAGTATGGCCATTTTAACTATATTGATTCTTCCTACTCAAGAGCATGGGCTATCTCTCCATCTTCTAATATCCTCCTCAGTCTCCTTTTTTAGAGTACCATAGTTTTCAGTATAGAGGTCTTTTACATCTTTCATTAAATTCATTCCTAAATATTTCATTTTTTTAGATGCTATTGTAAAAAGCATTGTTTCCTTAGTTTCTCTCTCAGTGCAATTGTTATTTGTGTACAAAAATGCTGCTGATTTTTGGGTATTGACCTTGTAACCAGCTACACTGCTAAATCTACTGACTAAATCTAGAAATCTCTTGATGAAGTTCTTAGGATCCTCTAGGTAGAGTACCATGTCATCTGCAAATAAAGCTAGCTTAACTTCTTCTTTTCCTATCTTTATTCCTTTTATTTCTTTCTCTTGTCTGATTGCTCTAGCTAAAGTTTCCAGAACTATCTTGAATAACAGTGGAGAGAGTGGACATCCTTGTCTTGTTCCTGATTTTAAAGTGAAAGCTTTCAGTTTTTGTCCATTTAGCATGATGTGAGCTATAGGTTTGTCATAGATAGCTTTTATCAGATTAAGATAAATACCATCTATTCCAATTTTCTGTAGAGTTTTTATCATGAATGGGTGCTGGACTTTACCTAAAGCTTTTTCTTCATCTATTGAAATAATCATACGATTTTTATCCTTGGCTCTGTTAATATGATGTATTACATTTATAGATTTGTGTATGTTGAACCATCCCTGAATACCTGGAATGAATCCCACTTGATCATGGTGTACAATCTTTTTGATGATTTGCTGCAGTCTATTTGCCAATATCTTATTAAGAATTTTTGCATCAATGTTCATTAGGGAGATTGGCCTATAATTCTCTTTCTTAGTTGGATCCTTCTCTGGTTTTGGAATGAGAGTAATGCTTGCTTCCAAAAATGAATTTGGGAATATTGCTTCCCTTTCAATTTCATTGAAGAGTTTGAAAAGTAGTGGTGTTAGATCTTCACTGAATTTCTTGTAGAATTCAGCAGTAAATCCATCAGGGCCAGGGCTCTTCTTTGTTGATAATTTTTTAATTACATCTTTAATTTCATTTATTGATATTGGGTTGTTAAGGATTTTTATATCATTCTGATTGAGCTTTGGTAATTCACATGTATCTAAGAATCTGTCCATTTCTTCTATATTTTCCATCTTATTAGAACACAAGTTCTCAAAGTAAGTATAAACAATTTTCTGGATTTTGACCAGTGCTGTTGTGATTTCAGCCTTTTCATTCCTAATTGCATGAATTTGAGTCTTTTTTTTTTATAAGGTTGGCTAAAGGTTTATCAATTTTATTTAATCTTTCAAAGAACCAACTCTTTGATTTATTTATTCTTTGTATTGTTTTTTTAGTCTCCAGTGTATTAATTTTTGCTCTGATCCTTATAATTTCCTTCCTTGCATGAGCTTTTAGTTTAGTCTGCTCTTCTTTTTCTAGAAGTTTGAGATTCAACATTAAGTTATTGATATCAGATTGTTCTGTTTTCCTGACATGGATATTTACTGCTATAAATTTCTCTCTTAAAACTGGTTTCATTGTGTCCCACAAGTTCTGGTATGTTGTATTGTTATTGTCATTCAACTGTAAAAACTGTCTAATTTCTTCTTTCATCTGTGACCCATTGATTGTTCACTAGTGTACTATTTAATTTCCATGTGTTAATAACGTTCTTGTAGTTTCCTTTAGCATGGGTTTCCAATTTCAATGCACTATGGTCTGATAGTGTGCATGGGATAATTTCAATTCCTTTACATTTGCTAAAGCCTGTTCTATGAACAAGTATATGGTCTATTTTGGAGAATGACCCATGTGCAGCTGAAAAGAATGTGTATTCTGATGTTGTAGGGTGGAAGAATCTATAGATATCTATTAAGTCCATTTGCTCAAAAGTTTGATTTAATTCTAATACTTCATCGTTGATTTTTTGTTTAGTTGATCTGTCTTTTTGTAACAGCAGGGTATTGAGGCCTTCCAAAACAATTGTATTAAAGCTTATTTGATTTTTCATGTCCATTAATAATTGTTTTATATAACTTGGTGCACTAGTATTTTTTGCATATATATTTGTGATTGTTATCTCTTCCTCTTGGATTGTTCCCTTTGCCATGATATAATGACCTTCTTTGTCTCTCTTAATCAGTCGTGGCTTAAAATTAACTTTGTCTACAAATAGAATAGCTACCCCTGCTTTTTCTGGACTCCTGTTGCATGGAATATTGCTTTCCATCCTTTGACTTTCAGTCTATGAGTATCTTTTTTAATTAAATGCATTTCTTGTATACAGCATATGTTGGATCTTGCTTCTTGATCCATTCTGCCAGTCTATGTCTTTTGACTGGTGACTTGACACCATTAACAGTGATGGTTAAAACAGATATATGTTGACTTAACCTTATCGTGTTACTTTCTATTATTGGCTCCCCCACCCTTTTTTTTCCTTCCCTCTAATTATTTGCTTTTCCTGGTGGATTCCTTCTATTAGGGTTCATGAAGTTGTAGTACTTCTCATCCCTTTCTAATATGTCCTTCAAAATATTTTGGAGTGCTGGTTTAGTGGTCATGAATTTCTTCAAATGTTCCTTATCATGGAAGTATTTTATTTCTCCTCTAGTCTGAAAGACAGTTTTGCAGGATACATCAATCTGGGTTGAAAGTCGTTTTCTTTTAAGATTTGGAGTACTTCACTCCAAGGTCTCCTTGACTTGAGAGTTTGTGCTGAGAAGTCCATTGTGAATCTGATGGGCTTTCCTTTATAGATGAGTTGTTTCTTTTCCCTAACAGCTTTTAAAATTTTATTCTTGTGTTGAATTTCTGGAATCTCGACTATGATATGCCTGGAAGTAGTTTTTTTTTTATCATTGCTAATTGGGATTCTATATGCCTCACTTATTTGTATGTCAAATTCTTTTTCTCTACCAGGGAAATTTTCTGACACGATGTCTGTAAGGATTTTTTAATGTCATTTGTAGTATCTCCTGCTTGTTCACTGACTCCAATTAATCTTAAGTTATTTTTCTTTGTCTCATCAAGCAGCTGCTGGATTGATTTCTCATGTTCCCTTGCTAGTTTTGAGAAATCTTTTTTTTCCTGGTCACTAACTGCTAGCCTGTCTTCAATATCTAAGATCCTATCCTCACATTGGCCTAATCTACTTTGAATACTTTCAAAGGAGTTTCTATTCTCCTGAATATCTGCTTGAATCTGCTTTATGGAATTAATTTGCTTCCTATGTTTTACTTCTATAGTTTGCTTAAGCTCATTTTTTTTGTCTGTGTCTGCTCTAACCTCACTAAGTATAGTATGTATTTTGGTAATCTCTGTGGTTATTTGAGAGATTATTGCTGATTTCATTTTTTCCAAAGCCTCATTCAATTGCTTTGTTACCACTTTGGAAAAACCTGATGGGGGGCTTTCAGATTTTCCAGCCTCATTGCCCCCTGGGTTTGCTTTTGGAGAACGGGGTGTCTGAGGTTGTGTCCTGTTTAAGTGTCTTCTCATTTCTTTTCTTTTTTAGTTTAATTCCTAGAGAGATACCTGTTAGTTGACTGCAGTGGGATAGTTTAATGGTGGTATTAAGGACTACCAGGAGATAAGGCACTTCACAGAGATCTCTTCCAGATGTAGCTGGTTCCTGGGCTCCGAGTCTATTGGAAAATCCCACCTCCGTAGTTTGTCTGAGATGAGAAACCAGACCCTGATTCCCTGGCACTGTGCCTCCACTTTCTCCGTGACCCCCAGTCAATCTCAGTCCTGGACCATCAGGGCCAACAGCTATCCAGATCAATTGAGTTAATTCAGGCTGCAGTAGCACCCACAGCACCAAACACAGTCAACAAAACAGTAAACTGAGCAAATCCCTGACTTACAATCCCCAACCATATAAACTAAATTTGTAACCATATATCAGAATGCAAAGCAATCATATATAGTACATAGGTTCACAGAATGTCAATTCTGCCCCCAAGGGTCAGGAACCAAAATGAATTCAACAGAATTCAAAGAGGTGAAAAAAGAGAAAGAGACTGTAAGTAGGTTGGGGGGCAAAAATGGGTCCCACCAACTTAGGGAAATTGCTGCAGAGAACTGAGGAACAAAGAAAGCCAAAAGAAAAAGAAAGAAAGAAAAAGAAAAGTCCACTTCCAGGGTTCTCTCTGGATTCACTGGTAGACAGCCTGTGGAGACAGCAACCCAAATTGTGGCACTGTATCCCCGCAAGCCAGCAACTGTTCATAGACAGAGTAGTAGACAATCTTAGCAGGCCTTCCCTGGGAGCAGCCTCCTTGGGCTCGCAGCAATCCAAGCAGTCTCCACGGGTCTGCGCCCAGCTAGGAGCTTCTGCGGGGAGCCAAGAACAGTTTTAGCTTCAAGCTTATCTGGGCAGACTCTAGAACAGTTCCTGGGAAATCACTCTCTCCAGCGGGAGGACCAAGCCCTCTGCACTCACCGCCAGCCAGCACAATCCTCCATGCCCACCACTCTCCTCCACCAATGAATAGCTCCGCAGAGACCCCAGGGTCACCAGCCACTGCCAACACTGTGACCGTGTGCCGCTGAGCTCTGACAGTTCCCCTCGTGCAGCAAGTCCGCCTCTGGGCTCCAACAGCTCCACTCACACAGTGAGACTGGCCCCACATCTTAATTTCTTGTTTGATATCTTCAATTACTCATTGATTATTCAGGAGCATATTATTCAATTTCAACATATTCTTGAATTTTCCAATATTCTTCCTGTCAATGATTTCTAGTTTCATATCACTGTTGTCAGAAACACAAGTCAATTTTCTTGTTTTCTTTTTCTTGTTTGTTTTGTTTTATGGCTTAATAAATGGTCTGTCCTGGAGAATAATCCAAGTGCACTAGAAATGAATGCATAGTCAGCTGCTGTAATTCAGAAAGTTTTAAACATGTCTTTTAGGGCCACTCGTTTTAAAATGCAGTTCAAACCCTGTATTCCCATAGTGATTTTTCTGTTTAGTGTCTTATGAATGATTGAAAGTGAGGTATTATAGTTTCCCACAGTTATTATATTCCTATCTATATCTTGCTTCATGTCCATTATTATTTGATTTACATATTTAGGTGCTCCAGTGTAGGGTGCATATTCTTCTTAATGAATTAACATCTTTATCATCAAATAATGGCCTTCTTTCTCTTTTGTAACAGTTTTTGACTTGAAGTTTATTTTATCTGGTATAGTTATAGTCACCTCTGATCTCTGATGGTTACTATTTTTATTAGTACATTTTTGCAGTACATATTAATTACATGCATCTTTGGGAGTTAGTACATATATACAGCACATCATAATTCCTTGTTATCTTTTGGTTCACTATTTTCATAGAATATTTTCTACTATATCTTCACTTTTAATTCCCAGGTGTTCTTTAAGCTAAATGGGTCTCTCATAGGCAGGATATATTTGGATGTTCTTTCAAAAAAATCAATTCAACCACATCATATCCTCTGACTGAAGAGTCAGATGCATTCATGTTCAAGGTTATTTTTGATAGGTAACAACTTACTGCTGCCATTTTGTTGTTTTCTGGTTTGTCTAAATTATTTCTTCTATCCTACTGCTTCTTTTTTATCTTTAAGGTTTGGTGAATTTCTGAAGTATTAAGCTTGGACTGCTTTTCTGTTCTCATTTGGGTATCTCGTATAATTTTTTCCTCTGTTGTAACCTTGAGGGTCACATTAAATGATTTTATAGTACATTATTTTCACCTGCTAATAATTTAACTTTGGCTTCATATACTCTAGACTTTTACCCCCAATTTATATTTAATTTCCACAATTCATATTTTTACATTGTATATTCCTTAATGACTTACTGAAGTTATAGCTATTTTGACAAATTTGCTTTTAACATTAATATTATAGATTTAAAATGTTAGTAACAAAATATTCTTAATTTGTTTTGAATTTACTTCTATGAATTTACTTTTATTTTCTGTAATAATAATTATCCTTTCATTTACAACTGAAGCACTTAAGAATTTTCTGTAAGACCTTTATACTGGTAATAAATTCCTTCAGCTTTTGTTTGCTTAGAAAAGGCTTTATTTTTCCACCTCTGAAGATAGCCTTGCTGGATATAGCACTCTAGTCTGGCAGTGTTTTGTCTCCTCTCCACACCTCCCCAGGACATTGAGTATATCATTCTGTTTGTTCCTAGCCTGCAAGGTTTCTGCTGACATCCACTGATAGTTTACTAGAAACCTTTAGATGACCTAACACTTTTCTTATGCTGCTTGTAGAATACTGCCTTTTTTTCTATCTTTGTTAGTTTGATTATAATGTGATTTTTAGAGGGTCTCCTTATGTTGCATGTATGTGGAGAATTTAGCACTTCATGAATCTGGACTTAGAAATTTTTTATTAGTAAATCAAATTTCTGTGCTTCTTTCTCTAAAAAACTCATTATACAAATATTGGTTTACGTATTAGTATCCCACAATTCCCATAAGCTTGCTTCACTCTTTTTAATTCTTTTTTCCCCTAAGTTATTTCGAAAGGCCTGCCTTAAACTTCAGAAATTTTTTCTTCTGCTTTATTTAGTCTTCTGTTGAAGCTCCTAATTGTATATTTTACTTTACCAATAGAATTATTTAGATTTGTTTGATTCTTTTTTATGAAAGAAATTTTTGTTTAATTTCTCATTCAGATCATATATTGTTTCCCTGGTTTCACTGAATTGTCTACTGGTCTT
>RJWM01048062.1:0-11638 GCA_004363535.1 Dasyprocta punctata | reverse complement strand
TGATAATTTTACTTTTTCCTTTCCTGTCCTTATTCCTTGTATTTCTTCTCTTGTCTGATTGCTCTGGCTAATATTTCCAGAACTATATTGAATAGGAGTGGTGATAATGGACACCCTTGTTTTGTTCTTGATTTTTGGTTCAAAGTTTTCAGTTTTTATCCATTTAGTAAAATATTGACTGTTGGTTTATGATATATGGTTTTTATCAGGTTGAGGTAGAGACCATCTAGTCCGATTTTCTGTAGGGTTTTTTTTTTTATCACGAATGGGTGTTGGATTTTGTCAAAAGCTTTTTCTGCATCTATTGAGATGATCATGTGTCTCTTGTCCTTGGCCCTGTTGATATAGTGTGTTACATTTATTGATTTGCATGTGTTGAACCATTCCTGCATTCCTGGGATGAATCCCACTTGATCATGGTGTATAATCTTCCTGATGACTTTCTGTATTTTATTTGCCAGTATTTTATTGAGGATTTTTGCATCTATGTTTATTAGGGAGATTGGCCTGTAATTTTCTTTTTTGGTTGGGTCTTTCTCTGGTTTTGGTATTAGGATACTAATTAGGGTAATACTTGCTTCCAGGTATGAGTTAGGGAGACTTACTTCCCTTTCCATTTCATTGAAGATTTTGAGGAGTGTTGGCATTAAGTCCTCCCTAAATTTCTTGTAGAATTCAGCAGTGAATCTATCAGGATCTGGGCTTTTCTTTGTTGGCAAGGTTCTAATTATATTTTCAATTTCATTAACTGAAATTGGGTTATACAGCAGTTTTACTTCCTCTTGATTCAGAATTCGTAATTCATAGGTTTCTAGGAATCTGTCCATTTCTTCTGTGTTATCAAATCTATGAGAGTAAAGGTTTTTGAAGTAGGTGTTGATGATCTTCTGTATTTCCACAGGGTCTGTAGTGATTTTACCCTTTTCATTTTTTATTGCATGAATCTGAGTTTTTTCTTTCCCCTTTTTGATAAGGTTGGCTAGTGTTTTATCAATTTTATTCACTGTTTCAAAGAACCAACTCTTCAATTCAATAATTCTTTGTATTATTTTCTTAGTTTCAGTTGCATTAATTTCTGCTCTGATCTAGATAATTTCCTTCCTTCTTTGGGCTTTGGACTTGACTTGCTCTTCTTTTTCTAGAAGTTTGAGGTGCATCATTAGGTGGTTTATGGGTGTGTTCTTTCCATTTTTCTGATGTGGGTGTTTAGTGCTATAAATTTCCCTCTGAGGACTGCTTTCATTGTGTCCCGCAGGTTCTGGTAATTTGTATTTGCATTTTCATTCAATTGTAGATATTGCTTAATTTCTACTTTAATTTCTTCTGTGACCCATTGATTGTTCAGAAGAGTATTATTTAATTTCCATGTGTTTATGGGGTTCTCATGGGTTTTTTTGTCATTCATTTCCAATTTTACTGAGCCATGGTCAGATAATATGCGTAGAATTATTTCAGTTCCTTTGCATTTACTTAAGCATGTTCTGTGGACCAGTATATGATCTATTTTAGAGAACAACCCATGTGCAGCTGAGCAGAATGTGTGGTCTGATGTTGATGGCTGGAGAACTTGGTACACATCTATTAGGTTCATTTGTTCACAAGTTTGATTCAGTTCTGTAATTTCCTTGCTGAGTTTTTGTTTGGTTGATCTGTCTTTCTGTGACAGTGGGGTATTAAGGTTCTCCATTATAACTGTATTATTGTTTGTTTGATTTTTCATGTCTATTAAGAATTGTGTTACATAGTTGGGTGCTCCCATATTCAGTGCACATATATTTATGATTTTAAACTCTTCCTCTTGAAGTTTTCTCCTAACAAGTATGTAGTGACCTTCTTTATCTCTTTTGATCATTCCTGGTTTGAAGTTCATATTTTCCACAAACATAATAGCTACACCTGCTTTTTTCTGGGTTCCTATTGCATGGAGTATCATTTTCCATCCTTCGATTTTTTTGGTCTGTGAGTTTCCTTTTGAGTTACATGTGTTTCTTGTACACAGCATATTGTTGGATTTTGTTTCTTAGCCCAATCTGCCAGTCTGTTTCTTTTTATTGGTGAGTTGAGACTATTTATATTGATTGATATAACTGATATGTACTGACTCATCTCTGTAATGATATCTTTCTGTTTCTGGTTTTCTACATTTTCTGTTTAATTATTTGCCCTGCTTAGTGGTTTCCTTTTGTTTTTGTTCTTAAGATTGTATCTATTTTTGTCTCTTTCTAGACTGTCTTTCAGTATTCTTTGTAGTGTTGGTTTGGTGGCCATGAACTTCTTCAGTTGTTCTTTGTCATGGAAGTATCTTCTTTCTCCATCAATTTTTAAAGGTAGTTTTTCATGATATATCAATCTGGGTTGAAAGTTGTTTTCTTTCGGGATTTGAACTACTTCACTCCAAGCTCTTGTTGACTTGATGTTTGTGTTGTGAAGGCTACCATGATTCTGATAGGCTTTCCTTCATAAGTGATCTGTTTCCTTTTCCTCTGACAGCTTTAATATTTCACTGTTGTACTGCATTTCTGATACCATAATTATTGTATGTCTGGGTGAAGATTGATTTTGGTTATGGTTAATTGGGGTTCTGCATGCCTCACCTACCTGTGTATCAGATTCTCTTCCCATGTTTGGAAAAGTTTCTGCTATTATTTCTGCAAATAGTCTTTGCAGGTCATTAGTATTGACCCCTGCCTTTTCATTGATGCCTATTAATCATATGTTATTTCTCTTGGCATCATCTTGTCCTGGTTCCTTGTTATTTTTAAGAGATCTTTTCTTTTGTGATTGTAAGCTTCCATGCTGTCTTCAAGGTCTGAGATTCTATATTCAGCTTCATTCAAGAGGTTTTGCCAACTTTCCATGGAATTTTTCATTTCCTGAATATCCCTTTGAATCTGTTTCATGCATTCTATTTGTGTCTTACATTTGTCATTGAAAGTTTCCATCATTTTCTTATGTTCTTCTATTTTTTATCTTGTTCTTCTTTAGATACACACAGCATTTCTTTCATAATGATTGTCATTTCAATTTTTAGCTGAGAGATTATTTCTAATTTGAATTTCTCTATAGCTTCATGGAGTTGTTTCTTTACTTCTATCATTTCAGAAAGTTCAGTTGTGTGACTCCCAGTGTCTTCCATCTCAATGTCTCTGGGGTTTGTTCTCAGTGGGCTGGGGGATTGAGACTGTGTCTTGTTCTTTCATTTTGTCATTTTCTTCTGGGACCTGTGTGGCTGGGCAGGCCTCCTCCCAATGGATTGCACTGGAACACTGTGCTGGGTAGAGCTTCAATCCTCCAATATTCCCGTAGCTAACCAGGGCACACCCTCAGATTATGGGCCTGGACCCTTATGTTCTCTGGTCTGTGAGGCTGGCTGCATGTTTCCCTGATGTATTTTGTTGGGTTGCTCTGGGACACTGAGCTGGACAAATTTTATATCCTTCCTGTACTAGCAGGCTCACATCCCTGGAGCTTGTTGCCGGGGCCTAGAACCTGGTTGTGTAGTGTTCAGAACCTCCACAACCAAGGTGGCTAGCAGAGACACACACCTTGTGTGTGTCACTGGAACTTCAGCCTGGGTGGGTGGAGTTCAGAATCTCTGAGACCCAGGCGCCTCAACAGAGCACACCCCAGGGTGTGGTACCACCAGGACCTCGTGTCTGGTTGCGAGAAGTTAAGAGCCTTTGGAGCATGGAGCAAGCCCAGACTGGTCCCAGACATATAGTGCCAGGGCCTTGCTCCCAGTTGGGCAGGGTTTGCAACCTCTAGGACCTGCTGCATGGCCACACCCCTGAACAATGAAGTTCACGCCTTGTACTCTAATGGGAACAGCTCACGTTCTCTAAAGCCTTGCAGCTATGCTGGTCTCTCCCTGATAAGCAGTTCTGGGGCTCTGGGATGGAGTGGTCTAAGTACCTCTGTGTCCTGCAAGGCTGGCCAGGCTTTCCCCCTGATGGATTTTGCTGAGACCCTGGGCTGGGTAGAGCTTGATCATCTGTGTTGCTAGTGAGGCTGCACTCCCAGAGTGTGTTGCTGGACCCTCTGCCTTACTTGGTGGGGGTAGGAATCTCTGGGACTCTGGTGGCTAGGTGGAGCTCAACCTGGAGTGTGGCACCACCAGGACCTTGCATCTGGCTGTGAGGAGTTCAGAGCCTCTTGAGCACCATGTTTTATGTTATAGTCAAATATATGCTCTACTCTAGTAGATGTGACTTTGCCTAAGTTATGTAATCTTTCTTACTTTACCATATAGTGGAAAGTGGAAATAATAATATATAGCTAATGTGTTAATTGTAACGTTTAAAAACTGTATGTCACACTTTTTATATACTGAGTACTCCATAGCTGATAAATAAGCATTCACATATAAGTACACACACATATTTTAATAAACTGATCCACAGTGGTTAGTGGTTAAATAAAATTTCTGGATAATTCATGATTACTTAAAATTGTTCAGAAACCTGCTGTCTGGTGTAATTTCTTTATCATTTTGGGAAACATAAGAAATATGTGTGTGCTTGAGTTAAGCAAAATTATGAAGACGTATTTATTGGAATTGGAAAATAGTATTCATTTTAAAGTTGAGTCTATAACACTTGGGTCCCTTGTGGTGTTAAATTAACCCATGTTCAGCATCTTTCCATGTTCCTCAAAGATGCCATCTGTTCTCTACCTTGTGGACACTGAAACTGTGTGGCTACTAATATTACTACACTATTATTACTTATCTTTCAATGTCCTAGAGGGGAAAATAATCTCATTCTTGGTGTAAAACCAGATATATTGTTTTTTAAAAAACTGTGCTTACCTTTGGAAAATTTTCTGTTTGTTTTATGTTAGAACTTGGCCTGTGAAGTTTTTCCGGGAAAGCTGGAATAGAGTGGTGACATATGACAAATTGCCAGCTCATGCTTGATGTCTATGCATGTGGTTAAAATCTGAAAATGGGCTTGACAGAGCCTTTCTTGACCTCCGAATGCTAAATTTATGGTATGTTGTAGATTGTCTCGCTGTAGCACAAACAAGGAAATTGCAGCTCTACCTCACCATTTGTTTCCAGTATGAAACATTTCTCTATATATTTTCCATGTGTCATCTCATCCATTTACCATGCATTGCTGTCAACCTACTACATGAAATTTCTCCTTCCTTACTACTAGAGCATCATAGTTAACAGCATGAGCTCTAAACCCAGACCATGTGTGACAAATTTTGGCACTGCTATTACCAGTTGTGTGACCCTCGAGAATTCACTTAACAGAAATGTGCCTCAATTTCCTTTCTGCAAAGAGATAATAACTCAAAACCTGCTTTGTACATGTGGAATAAACCAGTTCATGACACTCAGAAATGTTTATTAATTTTTTTTTTGCTTATTATGCAAGCTTGTTTACCTCAGCATTTTATCAAAGGGCAATGTGAATCATTATCTCTTAGAATCTTGTCCAAATTACAAACATTTATTTATATCTCTTTGGTCCAAATGATAAAGTTTTCTTTATATGATTTAAAATTTACCCTAGTTGAAAAATACATCTTCAATTCTTTTGTGAGTTAATCTTAATGAAATCTAATTGGATAGTCCAATTTATATTTTTTAATTGTAAGGAAGTAATTTACTTTCTATGACAAATGAGGAAATCTATTATTTGTTTCACTTTATTTTAGAATTTTCATTTATATTTTGTTTGCTTTATAAAAGGTAAAAAAATATCTACTAATGAAACTGATAAAATGTGATATGAGGGATGGTTGTATAATGGTCATTTAATTTTTTCTTTAAATTTAATTTTTTTTGTAATTTATAAGATAATAAGCACTTTTCATGCTATTAAAATACTATCAAAAGAATATGAATATGTATGGTTCTTAGTGAAACCATGTTATATACTACAGAGGATACAAGGTTTTGTTATGGAAAAATAGAATTTTTTCACGACTTTCATGTGTTCATAAAAGGCAGTTTTCACTGCTATGTGGCCAGCTTTCAAACCCAATACCAGAACGTAGTTCCATTTTGATATTTCAGTTTGCTAGCATCAAGGATGAGTAGAGTTGTAGAATTTAAACTTCAAATATTTGGAACCAAAAAATCTCCTTTTACCTTACAAGATACTTACTGAGCATAGGTATGTATAAATACTGTGTGTGTGTGTGTGTGTGTGTGTGTGCACTGGGTTCTATGTTGGAGTTGCTTGATTTCTGCTAGGCTTATCCTTGATATGCATAGGGATAGGGAGCAAATCTGTCCTTAGGAAACTTTACAAAGCAATTATTTAATGCAGGTAGTTCAGTACAAATCTTTCTATTACTTCCATTTTTATTTCAGGATCCAGAGAAGTAACGGCTTACGTATTTTCCTGTGATCAGTCCCAGTCTTTTTTCTCCACCTTCAGTAAGTCTGTCTTTAATTGTTCCTCTTTTCTAGTTACCATGGGCCTCAACATGACCCTTCTTATTCACCAGCCCACGCTGAAAATGAGCTCAGGGCCCTACTCTTTGCTACTGAGTGGATCAAAACTCGACCTCCTTCTTTCTCAGTGCCCAAGGCTTGGCAGTCTACAGAACCTAGAATGCTAAGCACTACCGTGTGCAGTTCACAGTCTACTCCCTTTGACCGGTTTGTCCTGGGGATGTTTACCCCTTACTATACTCATCTACTTGTAGATATATATGACTAGTAAATAATCTAAACATTTATTACCCATTAGATACATATTTAAATGTCTTTTTTCCCCACTTTTTGAGCTTTGTATGTGTTTGCAGTATATAATGTTTACATTCCTCCTTGGGAGCTAGTACATGTACATAACATATCTTAATTTCTGTTTCCATCCCCTTGCCCTCTCTTCTTTCCTCTATATCTTGAAATCCTTCTCATATGAGAAAGATCTATCTCCCTAATTCCTATTATCTATCTTTTATTTTGTTTTTTATTAATAACTTGGGTTTCTCACACATGAGAAGTGTGATACTTAAGCTTATGTGTCTGATTTATTTCACTTAACATTTTGATCTCCAGGTGCATCATTTTCCTACCAATGACTCATGCAATCATAGTGTGGTATATTCGTTTTGCAGCACTTTATATTTAGCAAGTGGATTCACAGAAAGCTATGACAACATATCCATGACAGTATGCACACAGAAGAGCTGGTACTTGAATCTGTATGTCTGATCCCAGTATCCACCCACTTAACCACTGTGCTACCATGTCTTCTACAGCCTGATGCTCTGCTACTCTTTTCTTCCTTTCCTTCTTCCCTCCTTCCTCCTCCTCCTCTCTTCCCTCCCTAACCTTCCCTTCTCTGCCCTCCTGTCCCCTTTTCTCCCCTCACCTCCTTTCTCCTCTCCTTTCTCATTCTGTCATGATCCATCTGAAAACGCATATTTTGCATGCCACAGATAAGATTGAAAAAAGTGCAAATGAGAGCATACCTCACCCTTAAGCCAACTCCTCAGTATCTTGTTGAAGAGCAAGGCCTACATCATTTTTCGTTCAGGTTTAATTGTCAGCATACGAGTTTTGTATTACTAAAGCTGATACATTTCAACATGTGTATAAACGCAATGCCAGCACATATTAAATTATGCATGTGAGATTTCTCATTACTATCTAAATAATATTTTAAATAATATTTTAGCAAACAGATGAACCTTAAACTTTTTCTCATTTTTTCTCTTATTTAAGTGTGCATCAGTAAATGATATACCAAAAATTGTCTATTAAGCCACATCTGCCAATTATGTTTTACAAACACTGTTTTTTAAGAAGTAAAAGTTAGCATTCTAAGTGAATTTTGGGGAGTTTTCTTGATATTGGAGAACTCATTTTCATTTTCAGAGACCCTAGTGATTGTGGCCATTGCTTTAGTCAGTTTGTGTTGCTACACCAAATAATCACAGAGTGGGTGGCCTAAATAATGAACATCTATTTCACACATCTCTGAAGACTAGGAAATCCAAGATTAGGGTACAAGCTAATCTGAGTCTGATAAAGGCTCACTCTTGGATTTTGTTGACTCTCTTCTCACTATATCCTCATGTGACTAAAACTAAAAAGAAGAGTAAGAACTGCATGTTTCTTTTGAGAAGACTAATCACATCACAGGGGCATCACTCTTCTGACTTAACGATCTTCCTAAAGGCCCATCTTCAAATACTATTCCCTTGGGGATTAGAGTTTCAACATGTGAATTTAGGAGGTCACAAATATTCAGTTTATCTGATTACATGTTCTATATTCAGCAAGAATCTGATAGATTGACTTCGCCAGTATTCCTTTTATCCCTCTCACTGAGTAATTTTCATCCCCTCTCTGCTCCTTGGTTATAAATTCTCTCATGCCCATGTTATGTTTAGAGTTGTGTCCAAGCCTTTTCCCTGCTACAGAATCTATGCAGTGTTCTCTATATTTGTTATGTAAGCCTGAATAAAGTCTTCCTTACCTTGCTTTAACGAGTATCATTGAATAACTTTTTAACACCATTTGACAAAAAAGTGATAATGGTTAACAGCACAGGTTTTCTTAGTTAGACCACAAGTGCACTCAATGTTTGTTTCTATGGTTCATTGGTTGTTGAATAAGCTGTATCAAAAAGGTTACAAATTTGGACATACATATACTACCTTGGCCCACCAGGATTTTGGACAGCTTTCATCTTTCTGTGGAGAACAATGTTTCATGGGGTAATGAAAAAGCAAGATGATATATGTGAAGTACTTAACATAATCCTGAGTTCTTGGTGAGTACTTAGTGAATAAAAATCAATGTTCTCATTTTTATTGCTCTGTTTTGTTTGTTTACCTTTGTCCTTTCAAACTTAAGAGTAATCTGAGAGCCAGTAAATTTTGATTTTCTCAATTTTTAGTTTTGTTTTACTGTGCATTTACTTGCTTAGTTTTTTGCACAATTAGGTAGATAAGTACCCTCATACATGGTGCCAGCTCCTTGCAAGGTGGTTGCTTCCAACAGCACATAGGCCCGTGTAGACAGGTATCATGGGAGGCGTGTGTCTGCAGCTGGAAGAATATGTTCATGTTTGTCTGTGTACTGTTTCCTTAGAAGACTTTATTTTCAATGAACTATTTCAGAAGTCATTGCCTCTTACTTATGCTCACTGGGCAAAGAGAAAAGATTGCAGTCTAAAGAGACAGAAAAATAAATGTTCAGTTCATAATACCCAATATTTGTTATGTATTTACAATGAGAAAATATAAAAAGTTGATGTAAAATTATTCATATCATATATACAAACCTTCTCATAAGAAAATTAATTTTTTTTTCATTTTGCATTTTTGGGACAAGATCTCACCATATAGTCTATGTTGGCCTCAAACACATGATTCTCTAATCTCAGCCTCCCAAGTGCTAAACTGACTCCTTAGACATTGTATTTCAGATTTATTAGGGTAAGAGGTAATGACATACATGTTTCTTGGGGTTATTGGGCAGGTTGCCAAACTGGAAGCTAAAATCCCCAGGTTCTAGTATGTATTCTACTACTGACAAAATCATTCAAATATTCTGAAAGTTGTGTAACCACTATGCAATGAGGCAGTGAGACCAAATTAACTCAGAAATCTTTCACAGCATAAAATTGCATTTTTTTCTTTTCTTTTCTTTTTTTTTTTTTTTTTTTTTTTTTTTTTTTTTTTTTTTTTTTTTTTTTTTTTTTTTTTTTGGTACCAGGGATTGAACTCACAGTCTCGCACCTGCCAGGCAGGCACTTAGGCCACTGAGCTAAAACCCCAGCCCTATTTTTTGAGACAGGGTCTCACTATGCAGTTCAGGCTGGCCTTGAACTCACTTTGTAGCCCAGGCTGGTCTCAAACTCACAATGATCCTCCTGCCTCAGCCACCTGAGTGCTGGGATTAAAGATGTGCCTGTTTTTTAATTCCATGTCTGGCTAGAATTGCTGATTTTTGATAGCAAAAATAGTAGAGAACAACCTTAATAATGTTTAAACTCTTTTACCCTTGTTGACTGTTAATATGATTTTGCCATTTGTATGTGATATAGTAATGTATGTAACTGGAGTCCCTATGTTGATATTTAAACAACTTTATTAGTTATATTATTTCAAAATAAGTAACATGTATCCTTAGTCTTCAGAAAGTTATTTTTTAAATTTAATTTCCACATCTTAATGAAACTTTTTCAGATTAAATATTCCTTAGTTTAAGAAATCATGCATCAGATACAGGAGAAAGTAAGATTAAGGGCAGACTAAATTTTAGGTGCTTTTTTTTCCTTTCAATTTCTTCTTTTTGCCTCCCAAGACTGCAGAGCGTTGTCTTGTTAACACTGTGGAGCAGGAATCAGTGTCTGTGTCATTGACGTTGGTGATGAGTGATGTGTCTGACAAAGGTTAGGAAGCTTTTAAAGCCATTTAACAGCAATGACCACTGAAGACAGAAGTGAATTCCCACTCATTTTTTCTCTGAAAATAGAGAAGTATCATCTTTGTTTGAGAGTTTCCATCTGACTTAGAAGACCTTTACCCCGGCATGTCTGTCAATACTTTACTCATCCTCTGAAGCTCAGGATAAATAGGACTCTTTCCTCCAAAACTTTTCTGTATTTGGAGTTAAAATCTTTCTGGTGGAATACTAATAAAAAATTATAGAAGCAATTAAATTGCAATTAGTTCTACCAGAATGCATCTTACAATATTTTTGACTTTATAAATTTTATCTTCCTTTGCCAGTAGAGAAGGGCTAAAAAGTTGGAATCGTATGCTCTAAATCTATACCCTCCAAATTCAAAGTACAATTAGTATAATACATACTTATTTAATATTAGTAGAATTAGATTAAAATTATTAATGGAATGAAAACACTTGGTCCAGAAATACTTTTCAGTTCAACATTTGTGTTCCCTTTGACACTTAAATTGGAAACATTATAAGACTGCAATTCAAATTTGCTATCAGAAGACTTTGTACTATAGTTAGAAATTACAAATATGAGGAGCACATTTTTAATGCAAGGAAAATACAAAGACCATTTGGAATTTTGGAGTAAGGTTAGACAGCTGTGATCAAGACCTTGAGAAAATGAGAAGATACGGGAATTTGGCCTTGAATAATAGCAGCAACAATTAGTCTGGGAAAGTACAGGTTGATACAGTCATTTAGGTAAAGACAAGCTGTAAATGGATCAAATAATTTGAGTGTTTAAAAATATTAAGCTACTACATTACAGTAATCTCAGGGAAAGCAAAAGTCAAGCACTGAAGGGAAACTGAAGAAGATGAGTGAATAAAGCTGGACTGGGTGATTTTAAACGACTCCATTGAGAAGCAGCCTGTGCCACAGAGGAAGATGAACCGGTTGTCTGGAATTAAGTGACAACCTGCACTCTGCTGCTCAGGTTGAATCCCACTCTCCCCGTCTCTGTAGAGACGTAGACATAGTCCACTGGTTAACTGAGCAAGGTGTTACATTTCTATGATTTAGCTCCTCCAAAAGTATACTTTCAAATTCAGGGATTTAAGCAGCATTTAATTCTAAATGATCCATTCAGAAGTTAAAAAAAAAAAAAAAACAACAAATGACTATCAGTTTCACTGAGGAATTTAATCATAGTGATATAGGAAAACGATCTTGGTGGGAGACCTCCAAATGATATGGGGAA
>RJWM01048061.1:0-11641 GCA_004363535.1 Dasyprocta punctata | reverse complement strand
CCTTGCACTTATCAGGCAGGCACTTAAGCCACTAAACTAAATCCCCAGCCCTATTTTTTGATTCAGGGTCTCACTATGCAGTGCAGGCTGGCCTTGAACTCACTTTGTAACCCAGGCTGGTTTTGAACTCACAATGATCCTCCTGCCTCAGCCTCCCGAGTACTGGGATTAAAGGCGTGTACCACTACACCTAGCTACTAAGATTTCTAGTTTTAAATTATTCCAAGAAAATCTGAAGTTAAGATAAAAGTAGTTATGTGATAATCAACTTCCTAAAATATTCTTCCAAATGATGCATATTTGTTTCAATGATGCATATTCCATAGAGATATTTGACTATATAAAATAGCTTTAAAGATTGTATGACAGAAAACATTATGACCAAAGGCAAAACACATTGACAAACAGGAATGGAAATGTTTGCCACACACATGATAAAATACTAATGCCCATATTTTGTAAAGAACTAGTAAAAATTTAAGGCCATATAACAAATATTCAATGGGAAACATGACAAAATTCACGGGAAGAATATTCACAAATAAATGACATGAAATTGCCCTCAGACATATTAAAAATTCAGTTTCATTTATAATTACTGAAATGCAAATTAAAATGATACTAAAATATCACTCTCATTGCAAAAATAAAATTTGAATGAGGTATGCACATTCAGTGCTGGCAAGAATGAAAACTGGCAAAATCCTTCTGGAGAGAAATTTAACAGTAACTGACAAAATTACATGGGACTTACCCAGCTGTACAGAAATTCCTCTTCTATGAATGCATCATACAAAAATTCAAACATATATATTCACAAAAATATTCATTGCACTACTGTTTTCAAGTGAGAAATATTGGAAAAGGACATAACTGGCTTTTCATAAGTAATTTGACATGATGCACTTAGAAGAACCAAGTATCATTATTGCGTTATTTCCAAAATTGAAAGATCTCATAATCAAGAAAGTCAGGTAATCAGAAATTGAGACATTTTCTAGAAAATAACGCAGATGCATTTTGAAAGTATCATGTCATAAAAGAGGAAAAGTTGATGTTCTAAGAGAGACTAGAGCTACCAAAGGGCAGTAACCCTTGAATACGCGCAGGATCCTTGAAAGAATACTCTGGTGAAAGAGGGGTAGAAGATAAGTTAGTGACATTTGATTAGGGTCTTTAGTTAATGATAGCACATTAATCTTTATATCCTGCCCTTGAGATCTGTATTCTACTAAAAATAATTTGATTTTCAGAAAAAAAAAAAGGATAAAAGGTAAGTCAACAGTTTTAAATATGTTGGAAACTATTTTTCCAAAAATAGTTGGGTGGTGAATGATTTGGAGAAGACAATATGCAATGTATGTACCATTGTTGCCCCCAATTAATGTGTTTTGAAATTTTGTTGTAGTATTTTTTTCTTTTCTTCTTCTTTTTTTTAAAAAAAATTTATCCCTGAAATAAAATGAATTTGAAAAAAAATAGTTAATGAAATGTGAAAAAAAAAGTGAGTTCCTCCCCTTCATGTAAGCATGACCTCAGGCTGCCCCTCTACACAGCGGACCTCGTGTGGCCCTCCGGTGACTAGCGACCATCCTGTTCCCTGGCTTCACACCTCTGCGAAGCTCCCACCTTTGAGAGTGTCCCAGAAGAAGTGATTTGCTTCTGCTAATAGAAAGGAATGCTATTTTTGATATTCAGTTACGAAAAGTTTTGACTTTAACCTCGCTGGTCTTTTTCTGGTTCCTTTCATATCCTTGCTCTGGAAGAATCATGAATGGCCTCTGGATCACATCCCGTACAAAACGAAGGACTTTAGGGTCTAGCCTGCAAAGATGGAAGTAGTTAGCAAACTCTGAATGAGCTTGGAAGGGGGTCTGAGCCCGAAGAACCAAGAAGTGAGGGCAACCCTGGGAGGAACATTAATCACATTCTCCAGAGACCCCAGCCTCGCTTCTCATCACAGAAACTATGAGACAATAAATGTGTGTGGTTTAAGCCGCAAAATTGTGTTATAATTTGTTATGCTGCAATACATAATGAATCGAGCAAGAACAAAAATGAACAAGGTATGAGACTGAGGATTATGAATTTGAATATGAAGAGTTTTCAATAACAGGATGAACAATCAACAAAAAGCTGACAATGACACCGCTAGTATGGGCCCAATACCCACAGTGTGTGGAGGACACTTCAAGAGAATGAAGTTTGTCTCTCCAAGCCTCCGTATTTTAAGATGGACTTAACTAGACTGCACAAAATTGTTTTGAGACTTCTAAAAACTTATCCAATATTTGTCATTCCCTGCATACATTACCAAGCAATAAATATACTTGGAGTCAGACAGACTTGGACTTGAGTGCGGCTTCTGTGGTGTACATTTTCAAATCCTATTCTGAAACGAACCATAGAATAGGGGCACAACAGACTTCTGCCTTTCATTTCAGGTCGTACACCTTTCAAATTCATTTCCCTACTTCGTTTTTTTAAAGGATTGAATTTATTCCCTTTATTTTCTGTACAACTGTATCTAATAAGTCTAGATTATTAGCTTTTTTCTTTTATCCCCTGAATTGCTAACTTCTGTCAGGTTAAATAAACTTTGAGGAAAAATTGAAACTAAAACACATATATGAATAAACAAGTTGAACTAATTTTCAGTGTTCCACATAAATGCCAACCTTGCCAATCATAAGTTCCTTTTTGCTTTTTGAGTTAAAATATCCTCAGTCTGGGCTACCTGTGTCTTGTACTGTGAAGATGACAATAAGCAATATATTAACCATTGCTATTCTCCTATTACCTTGTTATGAAATTCTGTTTTACCTTTTTATTATAAGAAAAAAATGTAATAAATATCTGCTTTTAGATGCCATGGAATAGAAATGTGGCAGAAGATTATATAACTGCACTGGAACAAAGCAGACGTCTTCCACAAAGTCACACAGAAGTAGGATAAACACAGGTGGACATGGAAAGGGTAATATACTTCTCACGGGAAACCTTCCTGATACTTCCTCCCCAGCCATCAGTTCCCCTGCCGTCCTTTCACAAGCACTAGGTCTAGCATCAAATATCACACTCATGGGTTTCTATACTATGCACGCTTATTTCCTTTATCCCTAAATCACACTTTAATTTTGAAACATAGCAAAAAATACCTGCTGGTTTTAAAACACTGAGTTTAAAATTAAGCTTCCTCTAAAACAGGATCCACAGTCAATGAACTGCTTGAGTAAGTGCCACTCCTTTTAATCACCTTGTACTCTTTTCAAGATAAGCACTCCTGCACTATAGTACTTTCCATTACCCTTTGCAAACTTAAAAAGTTACCATTATTTGCTTTTTAAAAGGTAGCAGGTTTGTGATGTTTGTTCATATCTTCTTCATTTTAGAGTTTTCTTACATTCCCACCATGCACTGCTTTTGCTGCTAGAAAAGGCCTCTGCTGGTTCCTTATCCCTATTGTTTAGGAGGGAATCTCATCTGAGTGGAATCCTCTGGGTGCACCTGATTAAATTAGACTTACGCATGCAATCCAAACTGTGCTTGGAATTCCATTCCTTATACATTTGAACTTAGGACACAGGAGGTGAATCAGTGTCTCCCAGAGTTTCTGGACTACGGTGTGGAAAGGTAGTGATACCAAGAGCCTCTCAAACCATATTGATCTTGCTCTATTTATTGTGATCAGTCCCTGTGAAGATCACAAAGAATAAAGCACATATCAAAGCCAGGCGTGGTGGCGCACGTCTTTAATCCCAGCACTCGGGAGGCTGAGGTAGGAGGAGTGTTGTGAGTTCCAGGCCGGCTTGGGCTTCGACTGGAGTGTAAGACTGGCCTGAGCTACATAGTGTGACTCTGTCTCAAAAAAATTAGGGCTGGGAGTTTGGCTCAGTGGCAAAAGCACCCATCTGGCAGGTGCGAGGTTGTGAGTTTGATCCCCGGTGCCACAAACAAACAAAAAAAAATCAAGTCCCTGAACTTAGTAAATCCTAAATAACTGGTGTCAGTGGTGTTGTTTTCTTTTATTGTTGCTTAGGAGTATTATGGGCTAAAACTTAGATGAAACTAGCTGCATGTAGAGAAAGCAAGTCAAGAACTATCCAAAGGCATTGTAGCCTTGCCCTCACTTGTCTTTGATGTGCCATAGATCGCTCTTAGTTGCTATGAGCCATTGAATTCTCCTCGTAACACAATTCCTTCCCACTTAAATTTATCTGTGATATATTTACTTTCAGGCAGAAGAGCCATAACTAACAGAAAAATCCCACCTCTACCCAGAATATTGTCTACATTATTAGTAACTTTTTATTATGTATTTTGCAGTGAACTAGAAAATAGCTGATGACATCCTATAAATGTTATCTTATTTGGTGTAATCCTGCCAATAAATTTTAATTGTCGTCTTTATTGGATTAAGCGCCCCATGGGAAGGTGATCGGCTGGAGCGGGTGCTGTGCTCCTCAGTGGATGGGTTTAGTGCTGCTCCGAGCTGAATATGCTATGAGGAGAGTGATCCAGGTGGAGGAGGTGGATACTCCAGGTGCCTTTGGCAGGCACATCTGTCCCTGGCCCTCTTCCCTCAGCTCTGTTTCCCAGCTGCCATGAACCAATCAATCAACTTCCCTTCTCTGTTGGGCCAGTCTGCCATGATGTTCCTCTTGGTATCAGACAACCACAGACTGAAACTGAGAAAAGTGACATCTGTCCCACTTTAATTTGTGTATGTGAGATTTTCTGTCCCTGTCACAAAAAATTCAACTAATTCTATCAGTCAGGGTTTACTAGAGAAACAGATATAATACACGACATAAAAAGGTATAAGAAATTACAAGATGGGCTTATATTGGTCAGTCACAGAGTCGGATGCGGGAGTGTGTAGAGGATGTCTGCATGCTGGAGTCTGAAGGGACCAGCCCAAGGGCGGGAGCTCACTGCAGTGTTCCATGCAAGTCCGTATCAGGAAGCCAATGCGTGCACAACGGAACACTGAAGAATCTACAATAGAAGGCTGATAAGTCTACGACAAAGGCTGAAGAGTCCAAGGCAGAAAACCGCACAGTCTGTGCCAGAAGCCAGGAGACCATGTCCAAGCTGAAGGCAGAGCTCCCCTGAAGAAGCAGCAATCAGTCCCTCCTCAATGCCTTTCATAGTACGCAGGCTGCTCCTCTGGGGTGGGGTAGCACTCACACCATCTGCTGCCCTCCTCTTGCACAGGCTGAGGATGTTACAAACTAGGAATCACTTAAAGTCTGACCTTCATAAATTAACACAATGAACAATATCCTAGAAGGGTAACTGCTTGTCCTCTGCACCCCAGGATGTATAGAGCTGCTGAGTCACTTAGTGAAGCTTCTAGACTTCTTCTTCTAGACTTCTAGACATAATGTATCAACCATAACACCAATACAATGATTAAACTACAACTGTTCCTGACACTTCTCCATGACTTCCTTTGGTGCCCCTTTGGATAGAAAATCTGTGCTGTACATGTAGACACACGGAGTTCCTTATTGCTTTTATTCACCTAGCTTCAATTTTACTGATCCTCTCTCAGCAGAGCAGTTCATGAGTGCACATAAGCAATAGTGAGAAACAATTTGATGGCCTATATCATTTAGCTAAACATAAACTTTTCAACCTTTTCCATGTATCTTTTGCATTAATTATAACATGATGAGCATAATCCTGAATTATGCCACTCAGGAAGACACAAGTGATGGTATGCTTCACATTTTTACCCAATGGTTATTGTGTAATATATTCCCTTCATTGTTCAGTAGTAGGCAATAGGAGTCTCCAAATGGGAAGTGTCTTTAATTTCTCACCCAAAAGAAAGTATTTAAATCCATAATAGCATTGAAGTAATATCAGACTTTGGAATGGTGAATAGTGAAGCTGTATATATATATATATATATATATATATATATATATTGAAAGTCGCTCAAATTGGTTAAAAACAACTCAAACCCTCATCACTAAATTGCTGATAATTTGGATACATATGTATATACACATAATTATATATTGCATATATATATATATGAAGTGAACATATATATACTATGAGATGTTCATGTATGAGTGTATGTAATATTGCTACAGAAGTTGTTTCTAAGAAAAATATTTGGCTATACAATGTATGATGGAAAAATACAGCCTATTTAAACGTAAAGCAATTGGTTAAGGACCAGACTCATTGTCACTCATCCTTCTCCAAATCCTCCCCTTCATCTCAAGCGCACCCATCCCCTCATTCTTGCCATTTGTTTCCTGAAGCAGTCTTGGAAGTCCTCTTTCGTGAGCGTCTTTAATCGTGCTGTCATGGCTGCTTTGATATCTGGTGTGGATTCAGAAAGTTTAATGGCCATTTTCACTTTGCAGAAGAGTCCAAGGACGAACAACCCCCGATCCGGAGAATCCCCTGGATGAGGATGCAGCAGCGCTGTGCGTTCAGGAGCGAGGCTCTTCGAGGGCTCCGGGCAGCGGCGTTCACTGCGCCCTTGATCATGAAGACTCGCGAGAGAATTTCCAGAACGGCTCCAGCAAGAGTCCGGAATGATGGGGTAAGTGTGATTAAAGAAGATGTGATATTTTGTGGAAGATTAATAACAATGAATATTTTACTGTAGTAATTAAAAAAAAATTGAACATTCCCCATATTTTGCAGTCACCCTTTATCTGTGGCAAATTTAAAGCTGTAACAAATTTTCTAATGATTCCGTACCTTGAAACAACAAAGATTCTTTTCCTTCTCACAGAGCTTCTGACAGCTGGGGTGCCAAGATGGCTTAATTGGAAAATTCCCCCGTGTATCTCCCTGGAGGACGCAGTCCAGACACCTGCCACCATCGGAAGGTTTACATGGGACAGAGGATCTGCTTCTGAAGGACTCACTTACAGAGCTCCCGGAGGTTGGAGGCCTTAGCTCCTGTTAGCAGCACATACACATTCCCAGTCCATTTTCTTCCTTAGACTTCCGGGATTGCTTCTAGTTCAGACTCCAGGAGAGAGAGATTAGGCTTAACCTCTTGAAAACAATCTAAAAAAAAAAAAAACAAAACAAAACTGTAGACTTATTTTAAAACTACCACACTAATTTAATCTCAGGAGAGAATGGTGGAGGAACTGGGAATATGTATAAGACACCAAAAAAATAGAATTCGACACAAGGTATATTAAAGTGCATATTAATTGGAATAAGTAATGTGGTTCAGTTTCCCCCAGAGATTGCTGGCAGGAGGTTTGGAATATGACTGTGCTAGTTTTGAGCTCTTTGAGAAACATAAATTTAGTACAGGAAAAGTCTCTGAAGGATAAGAGGGAGGAAGTAAGAGGCACGGGGAACATTTCCAGTGCAATGTCGAGCCTGCCGCTTGTGAAGGAAAAGGGGGAGGCGAGTCAGATTTGGCAGGAAGAGTCCTAAAGAGCTGCATAATTCAAATCATCTCAGGCCAGTAAGGAAGACTTGTTGCAGGAAGTCCAGACCCTTGAAGGGCTGCCATTGGCAATCATGCCATTCAGACCTGCCGCGAGCAAGGCTGGGAAGTACGACCACCTCACAGAGTGGTTAGAGGTGGATCTCAGAAGGCAGAGGTAGCACTGTGCAGCTTCTATGAGCCCTGCAATGCAGGGTCTGAGTAGAGCCGGTTCAGTTTCCACATTCTCTCCTCTGTGCTATGCAAATTTTCACCCTAATTCCAGGTTCGATTATGCCTCTCTGAGTTTCCAATGGCCCCTTCTTCTTAAAGAGAAACTGAAAAGATGTGAATGAAACAGACAACAGCACCCACGATTGTGGTTGGTTTGGGGCTCACAGGGCTGCTCATCCTTTCCGTCCCATACAGTAGCCACCACGCAGCTTTTGTGTTTATTCCGACCTGTCCCCTTCTGCTGAAGCAAGCAATGATTCTGCCCAAGACGGTGACTGTGCTTCTTGCATGGAGACCCATGTGGGCCCTTGCACCAGCTGAAGACTGGACTTTTGTGGTATTATGCCCTGGTAATGATGCCATCTTTGCCCATGGGACAATCAGTTGGTCATTCCCAACATTCTGCATTACCTGTGCTTTCCTTTACTGCTCCTGATACTTCTTAAATGTTTTCTTAGAAAAAGGACTAGAACAGTATAAGATATGTGAGAGACTGATTAGCCAATCACCTGCGAAAAATAAGAGGAGGGAGAGGAGCTAGAAGGAGAGTCCTCAGATAATGATGCTGGTCTCTGACACCCATGAAAAAAGAGGGTGAAGAAAATGTTTCTGGAAAGAGAATAAGGAGTGGTGATTAAAATATAGAGAGACCGCTTAAATTTTCTAAAACCTTATAGTAAAAAACACATTGCTATTAATGCCCCTCTCAAATTCTTCCTCCTCCTTACTTTGAGTACAATTATTCCATCATTCTCGCTACTTTCTGAAGCAGTTCTGAAAGTTCTTTTTGTGAGTGTCTTTACCAGATATGGTAAAAAAAAATTTTTTTTTTGACAAATTCTGCTACTGAGTACCACGTAATGGAAAAGCAGACTCATAAAATGTGACAGACACTGTGTCCCTGTTCGTCTGTCTAATGAATCTGATGACTTATAACATCTGGATTGTCCCCAAAATCAAATGATCATGAAAGGTCAAAATTTTGAATCTGTTCAGGCCACTGAGGCAGCCACTGCTTCAGAAAGTGGCAAGAAAAATGGGGAAGGAAGGGAAGGAAAAAATGAGAAAAGAAGGATAAAATGGAAACAAATCTTTGTAAATAGGAGTGAAAGAGGGGCTGCAGGGAAGGGAGTGGAAGGAGGAAAAAAAGAAGAATCAAGATATATCACGTGCAAGAACAAATTCTCTATGATGAATGTGATCATTATATATGGCTAAAATGTACCAATAAACTTAATTTATTAAAAAGAAGAAGAAAAATGGGATAACCACATTCAAAGGCAGAGGAAGGATTTTGAAGGGGACTTGTGGCAATGTGACTTTTACAGCAAACTTTAAAAATTTTAAACATTTTGCTTCAACTTTCACTGTGTTAATCAATCATACCCTATGCATCAGGCTTATATGGAATGTACTAGCTTTCATTTTTCTTTAGAAGAATCCACATCTAATAGGAACAGGCCCTGCAGCACCATGCCTCAGAGTCACATCCCCTGAGTTTCTAGGTGGCCAAGCTCTGCATCCTTTAACTCTCTTCATCACAGTCCATGGGTAATATTGGGAGGATATCACAGCCAAGAACCAACGAGCTATAAGATAGTCATGTCTCAGCAACAGAATTCCAACCAAGATGTGTAAATCCAGGCTTATATCTAAAAGCAGTCAGAACTATGTTGTTGGAGACCACTGTGAAGGGACTTTGAGCAGGGTTTAAAATTAACTAATTGGCTTTCTGTTTATCTATGAGCCTGTCCAAGGCCTAGGCCCCTTGCCTGGCGATGGGAGCTGATTTATAGTAAGTGAACCTCTATAAATCACTGGTCCTGGCCGAGGCCTGTAGTGGCCAGTGAGGTCAGCGATACCTCAAAAGGTAAGATAAGGTCACCGCCGAAGATGCCTGGCTCAGACTCAAGTAAATAGATAGAGACTGCAGCTGCAAACATCATGTATCTGCAGCATCTCTTTCCCACCATAAATGCCATCATGGAGATAAGACAGTTCTCCTTAATTGGCACAATTTACTACTTGGAGAAGTCTTTCAAGTGACTCCCAAGGTCCTGCTCATTTCCCACGCTTTCCTCAGTATCCCCTCTCTTTGTCTCCTTTGATAATAAATACGGTCAAGGAGAGAGGTCTTTGTCTTAGCCCTCACGACAGCCGAGAGTCAAGAACTCTACAGGGGCTTTGATCCTCCTGGAGCCCTAAAATCATACCACTTGTCTCATTTACTTAAGCCTTCACCATGCACTCGTTCAGGAGATTGGGGATCTAGGCCAGATCCCCGATACTATGTGACTAAACACTGTAACTGAAAACATGAATGATGACATGCGAATGACTAATTTGGAACTTCTGTTTAGTTTTCCAGCATCTCTGACTTTCTCTGATAGTTGACTATTTTATAATTTAATTAAAGATGTAAGTTTCAGTTACTATTAAAATGCTATACAGGAAAATGCAAAATATTTATAATACACAGTTTATGGAAATTAGGAGACTAGAGAAGTGTATAGGTTTCAACTACTTAAATCTCTTTAAGTAAGCACACGGGCGTACACATTAGAATGACAGTAATTTCGTATGACTGCAGTTTTTATTATCGCAGTCTAATATTTTACTGGCAAGGATAGGCAAACAGAGAACTTATTTTAAGAGTTTGCACATTTAGCAAATCTTAGGAAAACTCATATCTCTCTCATTGCTATTATTATCTTCCCTTTTATCTCAATTACAATTCACTTTGGAGCTAGACCTGTCAAGTGAAACTTCTAAATAATCAGTTTGCTTTACATTGTTCTATTAACCCAAATGTTAACATCAAATTCCTATTTGGAGAAAATAATAAGAAAGGAATCTGGTTGAAAATTGGTGAGGCTGATGTGACTGTGCAAGTTTTGTGCAAACTGCAACTAAATTAACATTTCAATAGCCACATAGAAGAATCACCCACATAGAATGCACTGGAAGAAGCCTACCTGTTGGGCACCATGAATGCCATATCCACACGGTCATTATCTGTCTCCCTGGGTGGATCATCCAGTTGAGGTCCTTTCTTCTCTCCTGGAAGGTTGCTCCTCTTGTGTAGGCAAGAAGGGGAACATAGTGCCTTATAAAGGGAAAAATGACAAGGTAAAATAAGAGAAAATGAACAGCGTCTCAAATTTAGGTAGAAGTCAATTCATATCAAAGGACAAAGACTTGGAAGAAAAACGGAAAATATTTGCCCTTCTTCTCCCACTTTAATTGTTTCGGATTCTGAATTGACAGGATGTCAGCTCCCCTTCTCCACGGTCCTGCCATCTTGCACTTTGTCCTGATTTCAACTGTGTTTAAGTTGCCTCCATCCTCTGAGCACCATTATCCCTGAAATTGATACAGGGAAAATAAAACAAACCAGTATTTACATTGCTATTTCATGCTTTTCATTATCATAAATTCAGTCTGTGAGTTCATTTTAAAACTTAGTTTTAATAGATTTCTTTTTTGGCATTTCAAAAATTGTCCCTTCTGTGTTCTTTGTTGGTTGATTGTTTTTTTTTTTTCTCTTTATCAATATAATCTGATAGGTGATAATGGGGTTTTAATATTTTTCCTGTGTTTTGTTTGTCACAGATCCCATATTTCTCCATAAATTCTGAGGCTCTGTGTGAATTTCCCAACACATCTCTGGGATTCCTAGATGCTTCTTAAAACAAACAAACAAGCAAACACACTAAAAAAGATTATTTTAACTGTGCATTAGATGTCTGAGACTGAATATCACTGTATCAAAGTGGCTGCATTTGTGTTTGTTGTAGGGTGAAGTAGGCAATAGCACCTCTTTATCACAGGCTAATGAAGGGGAAAAATAGACACGATAAAGCAATTCACACCAAAAGAACAATAACTAGAGTCACTGCTACACACATAAAAGTCTTAGTGAAATTTAAAATTGAATTTTTTATGACATTTCTCAAGGAAGAGTCTGTAACTGGTTTTCATGTCATG
>RJWM01048060.1:0-11641 GCA_004363535.1 Dasyprocta punctata | reverse complement strand
TTTGTTTATTTCATTCTTTTACTCTTTCCGTGGGCTACAGTTCTCGTTTTAGATTCTTCTTGGGTCCAGAGGACCCATCTCCCTCTTTTTTCCTTCTCTCTGTTATTATATTAGTTTATATTCTGGCATTTTGATGGTATATTCAGGGAGCCTCCCGGTCACGGTGTCTTCTGGGCGGCCATCTTGGAGGAAGTCTTTCTCTGCATTCTTCTTTACCATTTTCTTAATTTATTTAGTTTAGAATATATCATTATATGGTATATATATTTAAAAATCTAAATAAACAATAAGATTAATTTCTAGTCATCTATTTTCTTATTTTTAGCACTTTTTCTAGTGATTTTTGTTCCTAAAAACTTATCCTATTAACCTTTTTTATTAATTTTGTGTTCTTAAATTAGATGACTAGTGATCTCCATAATATATTTCAGTATTTATTGGAAACTGAAATATGAACCTTAGCACTCATCATTTGATACAATATAGTCATTCTATTTTTTTAAGCAATAATGTATTTTTGAAAACCTTAAACAATTTTGAAACTACAAAAGAAACAGAAAATATCCAACTGATTCTGCAGCTTCACAGAATTTATAATGTTCTTAGAATGGAACTTTGTGCATCATAATGGTCTCCTGTTGCTACCTAATGATAATTATGTAAAACATTAATTTCACCAAATGACTCAAGCTCCTCTTGTAAAACTTAATTTTAATTGTCACCGAAACTATTAAGACACACTTAAAATCAAGTTATGTATGCTTAATTACTGTACTGAATTTGTTATTGGTTTGTTTTCATGTTCTAATGATATTTTAATATGAATAATCCAATATTTGTATTTAAAAGCTGAAGGAACTTTTTATTTACTTTTTTAAGGTAACCTTGTAATATTAAACTTTATTTACTGAAGAATAATTCTGAAGCAAGATTAAGTATATAGATTATATGCAGCAAAAAATTTTACCCAGCTTGGTAAAAAGTAAACTGCTATCTCCAATTATTTAATAAAGCTTTTATTATTCACAAAGTTCAGTATACCACGCTTAGAATTGAAAATTTCATCAATATTTTCAAAGAGCCTGCCGTAGCAGAATAGTAAAAAATTAAAGTTGTGCACAGAATAAAACCTAATGAACCCAGAAAGAATATGCTCTATGTCAAGTCAAAGGAGTGATATAAATTATTGACTGGAAATTCTAGGAGACATTGCAGTGGACAAAGGTAGCCAGGACAGGGTATATGGGAAAAGAACAGTCTCAGTTCTTCGTGACCTGTTTAGTGACACTCTTGGTTTGGAAAAGACAGAAAAAAGAAATATACCAGTCAAAAAGAGGTGATGCACAATGAGAGTGAGACAAAGACACAGTCTGAAGACACTAGCTCAGTAGTCTGACAATAGTGGAAGATTTATTTGAAGTGGTTCTGAAAAAATTATGAAAACTTGTTGAATTCAGAGAGTCTTATACAATAGCAACCGACGTGAAGAGTTTGTCCATGTAGGATTTTGTTTAGAATTTTTCACAGTATTTTATGGGAGGATCAGAAGGATTTTGATTCTTATCCTGACTGGACCATAAGCATACCTTTAATTTGTCTTCAGTATAGGTCCCAGAAACAAGATGTCTCCTATGGGCTACTGCAGAGTTGTGACGATACCAGGAGATGACTCTAACTGGTTTTGCCCAATAATACACCGATTAAATCTGCAGCTATGGTCTTAGGTCTCTCCGGACCAGATTTTGGTTAATCTGTGAGATATACAATAGCAGTGCATTATACAACCTCTGTAAAGGGCTACTGAGCCTTGGGACAGACTGATTTTATGACACTTAAGAAACTGTGCAAAGATTTCCACTCACCTTTATTTAACTTGCTTTATGACTTCTAGATTCACCAGAATGGAGATCCAAGACTTCTCTTCTTTCCTGCCAGCCTTTATTAATGCTTATGCTTTTATGTCTATATCTTAGTGAAAGCCCCACTCCCTTGCGTCTGGGTTATCATTGCACTAGATCATATACTTCTGTGATTCCACATCTAGCATCACAGCAATATACAGAACTTTATGAACAGTGAAAGCCTGCGGTCTGAATGCATTCTGAGTTCAAATCTAATCAAAATGACTGATGTGGTCTCAAGTCATGTAGCCTCTCCGGGTTTGGGCTCTGTTATCAGCAAAATAGGAATACTAGAATTTTGTGCAGTGACTGAAGGGATTATGAACACGTAATATATGTAGCCACTGAGCATAAAGGAGAGTGACTTTGTCCTTATACTTCAGCACCCTTTGACACCCTAATTGCTTCAGCGATGCTCTGTGTGTATACGTGGGGTGAGTGGCTGCTAGGAGAGCAAAGCAGAGGGAGGAAGCCTTTCAGCTCATACCAGCATCTTACTGAAGACTTTATTAAGGGCTCTAGTTCTCCAGATTTAGGACTAACTCCTCATCTTCATTTTTCAGAGTAATTCAGGTATATAAACAAATCCAACAGTGGAAGCATACGTGGGAGCAATATTATCCATTAAGTTTAAATAAGGTTAATTCTCATGCTGAATTAATTGATTCCTTTTAGCTCAAGGTAACAGAAAAGAGCCCTGAATCAAAATATTCTCCCAGTTCTAAAACAGAGGAGGCTGTAATTATTTAACCTGAAACACAAATATTTTCTGTATGTGAGATATGCATCCTAAATATTTGTAGTTGTAGCAGTTCAAAGCTAAACCTTTAAGTACTTTAAAAATCATCGGTAAACTGCAGTGTTTAAGAAAGGTAATGATGGTGTCATTTAAAAAAAATGAAATTGATGTTCCCTTCAACTATACAATTTAATATGGAACAAAATAAATCTAAAACTCAGTGGTCTGTCTCTGATTAATGTAGTTGTTGTCTCCCTGTGCGGGGTTCTGAAAATGAAATAGAGGTGGGGAACTTTATGGTGTTTTCTTTGTTTTTTGTAGCTCAGCATGATATTCAGCAGTGCCACAAAGCATAATATTTCTTTTTTAAGTGGACCACAAGTGGGGGATTTTATGGGTTCTTTTGTTAAGTCAATATAATGCAAATAATGTAATTCAGTTGAGTAAAGAAAAAACATAAAATTTTAAAAATCTGTGATATCTATTTTAATGCTACTTCCTAAAATATTTACAATGGAGGTTTATCTCTTTCATGGGTATTTTTAAACTTGATCTTTCAGATATTCAATTAGCAGTTTATAGTTAGATTCTAGATGTTATGGATATATTTTTATAATATTTATTTAGATCCTACATTTCCATCAGTTTTAGTCCCGATACATGTTATTAGCATAAACATGTGCATATATTGGTATGTATGTTATACCCAAATATTTATAGTTGAACAATCCCAGATACACAATAAATGCTATCCTCTATAAGACCCAAGGTCATCTCTTCATTGCTAAATGTTTTCATTTTCACTGTTTTATTTGAAGTGAATTTCTCTCTTTCTTTAGAAGACTGTTTGCTTCTGTTTTTCACATTAGCTATGTCTTATTCTTTGTCTTCTTTTATCTGTTTGCTCCATAAATTTTGGATTTTAGAAATACCTTTTAAATTGTTTTCCTGACTGTGCATTCCTTTTGGGAAATCTCACATTAAAGCTCACATCTTTAATTACACTGAGACACTGAAACTTCCCACAGCTGTGTCTTTAGCCACTTCTCCTTTAAGCTATAACCTCAAATAGACATTTATCTGTAAAATAGACCAGCTTGGATGTCCTACGGGCATCTCAATTTCAACAAGATTGAGCTCTTATTTTCACTTACCCCAGAAAATATTCTTCCTTCTCAAGTCTGCACCTGAATTAATGAAATATCCTCCATCCTCTGCATTCAAGCCACATACAGAAGTGTCATCTAAGCTTTTACTTTCTCCTCTACTCTCCAGGTACAGTCAGTCACCAATAATGGTGAGGTTACGTGTGACAAAGTGTTCTCACATTGTCCCCTTTTTTCTTTCAGAGCTGCTTTCATTAATTTTATCTTGAACGATTGCTACAATTCATAGACGATTATCATGATACTAGTCTTGATACAGCGTAATTATCCTCAATATAAAGATCTCTCTAAAAATAATGTACAACTACAAAAGAGAATCCTATTCCTCATGCAGCAAACAAGACATTCCTCCTGCCTCCCTTCTCTTACAATTGCTTTGACAACTTTATCTCCAGTCATCTGAAACCTGCTCGTAATCATGAATACTGATTCTCAGAAATCTCCTGTTTCTTTGCTTCTACACATAGCCCTAACTTGATAGCCTTTTTCTCTGTTTTTATTTAGATTTGAAATATTCCTTGAAAATTCTGGTCCTAAATAATCTCTTCCAGAAAACCTTTGCTGAATCTTCTCATATCTTAATTATCTCTTACTTATCATCCCATACTGGGTACTCCTTTTTCTTGGAACTTGTTAAAGTATATTGATGTTATATATTTTGCAAGATTTCTTGAAAACAGTGACTTTGCTGTATTAAGCTTAGAAATTTTTCTACCTATTCTAGTGTTTGACTCTTTCAAGAATGCTAAATTGAATTATCTTTAATGGATTGAAGACATCTAAAAGCAGTTTTGATACTGAAGAATTTATAAACTTTGAAGAAAGATATATGGTATATATGTCAAACCTCTTGCACAGACATACTTACAAATAACTTCTCTTTCCACATAAATGGTTTTGTTATTCAATATCTGGATACTTTTAGAATTTTAGTGTGTAGGGTATTATACAGAAAATTCATTGAAAAGGTAATGTTAATGAAATGAAAAACTGAAATTTTGAGTTAGTAGTCATCAAAATAATATTATTTGCTTGTCCATCAAAGGGGCAGGACAGAATTAATGAAGCATTTTTCCAGCTGTGAAGGTGAAAGAGAAAAAAAATGTAGCAAACATACTACTATCCTGTTTGGTCATGTATTTGAAATTTTGTTTTCCAATTCAAAATATATACTCTTTAAATTATTCAATATTTTTGGAAGAATATACATTAGGTTTTGCCTCACACAACCTTCCTCCATTCAACTAGCTATACTTTTTAATGCAACATTACATATTTATGAAAAGTCACTTCATAAGAATTACACTTCTATTTTATAGAACAATGAGAATTCATGACCTGTTTACTTACTTTAGTTTGGTTCCATTCCTCCTCATTGCCATAGCTCGCTACTCTAACTTGCATTGCTTGTCCTGCCTTACTAAAGAATAAGCTTCCCAACTATCTGTTGATTTTATAGCCAGAATTCAAACTATTTCTGAAACCTCTTACAAAGACAAGTTCCTGTCCTTCCAACTTCAAGAAAAATATGTACCATGCGGAAGTGATTTAACATAAATGCATAATTTTTAAATTATTATAAAGTAAGCGTAAATGCAAGCATAGCCTAGGTATAATACATGACTAAGAAGACTTCCTGTGTAATTTTTCTCAGGTACAATCACTTTCTTCCACATAGAGTTTACTGCTTTGCTTGTTTCATGTTTTCTGTTACCAATTTGCAACCCAAGTGAACAGCTATATATGATGTTGTTTGTCCATTTTCTAAAATATACATAGATAAAATTGTAAAGTGCATGTGACGTAATATCTACCTTTTACATTCATTTTAACTTTTCATTATTGAACCACATTTCTGTATATTTGCTTATTATGTTATTTATTGTATGTATGTCACAATTCATTCTTTTACTCCATTAATGACTAGTTCGTTGAGTTGTCTCCATTTTAAGGTATTTTCCTCAATGTTGCTGTAAATATTTTTATATTTCTCCTCATGCACATGTACCTGAGTTTGCATAAGTCATCAATATATTCAATTTTATTGGAAATGCCAAATTGTTTTCCATAATAACTATGCTATGAATTGTATATGCCAGTTTGTGATAATATACACCCTCATTCATGGTATGTCCAACTTTCTACCAATCAAGTATAGCTTTAGTCTTATTTCATTATGGACTTGACCAGCATTTCCTTGATATTACCCACATTTTTACATGTTTGATTACTGTTTTGAATTTCCTGTTTTCCAAAAAATCTAAGGTAGTGCTTTATCTGCTTACCTAACAGGTTGTCATTGCTTTATCTCCTTCAGTTTTCTTTCTTATCTGTTGGAATTTTTGAAATATGCTAGATACTCCTGACTCTTGTTACAGTGCTTCAGACCACTGTCACTCTTCATTTTAATTTTCACTTCCTTAAAGGTGACTATTGACACATAGAAGACTTGGTATCTTTTGCCAGATTTATGTATCATTTTAATAGTGCCTATTCTTTGCTCTCGCTTATGATGTATCTTGCTATATCCTTAAGTTATGAATATATTCTCCCATATCATTTTCAGTTTTGTTGTTTATTATTTGTATTAGGCCTATCATCTGAAATTTATTTTTGCATCTGGAGTTAGGTAGGCATGCATTTTAATTGCCTTATATATACAAACATTTATTTAGCAGGCAGTTGTTTCACTGCCACTTCACATGATTTTACCATGAATCCCATATACATGTGAACCCTTTAGTTTACATGTTTTCTGTTCTGTTTTATTCTGTTTCTTATTCTACTCTTACATAAGTCTTACACTGTATTATCTTAATTTTATACTAAGTTCTAGTATGTGGTAGAGCATGGTCTCTCTTTTGCTTCAAATGAATTGTAGTGTCTATCAGTCCTTTCCTATTTCTTTAGTTACAGTGGTTCCTTTCTGCATCGGAAATTTATTGCCATGAAGAGACAACAGTGACCAATGATCAGCCATGAATATAGATTTTGTGAGACCCTCCTATGTCTCCTTAGTGAAAGCCCCCACCCGTCTTTAGAAAACAGGAACTCTGTAATGCAACAATGTCATTCCATCTGTTCTGTCAAGAGCAAAACACTCTGTAATGGTCCCTGCTTCCTTAGTTATCCTCCACTGTTTCTTTGAGACTGCTTCAGTATTCTAAAAGTTCAGCAAGTGATACTATGTACTAAGCCAAACAGGTCCTGTTGTCTTGTGTATATGATGGTACCTACTTTGCCATGAAAATGGGTCTTTCGATAAGAAATAATGTCATGTGCAATCTCATGGACAGCACGCCGTCTATTTAGTGCCCATGTATATTGATACTGGTCAGTACAATGGAGAAATAAAATATATACTAATCATAGTAAAGATGTCAGTATAGATGTGCTTTGAATTCACTCGGTTTAAAGTTTTTCAATCATATAAATCAAGTAATGCCATCCTTGACTTTAGGAGCACCTTGATTGTTTAGTCTCTCTCATAAATTCCCCCAAATGGAGCACTCTAACAACTTAGTGGCATCCTTCATTGTTGTTTTCCTATATTTTGTCCACTTGCCTCTGACGTTTTGAGCATTTTCACCAGGATTCTATACCCAGAATCCAGTATTCTGTCATTGACACTAAGGAGGGCGATTCCATAGCAGTATTCACTACCCTCTGTACTGGCATAGAGGGCCACCACTCAACCTTCTGATGTTATTAAGCTGTAGCTTCACATATCATTCTGTATTGTTTCAGAAAACAGAGTGTAACCTGCACTATTCAAAAGTAAAGTTAACTGATGGTTTCTCAGTCATACACAATAAAACACCAAAATGACCTTTCTTTGAGCCTTGACATTGTTTTCCAAATTTATGTCAATACATTTTCAGCATCTGTAATCAATTAATTATAGATCATTGTTTTTCATGAAGTTTTCAGAAACTATCCCAGGATTTACCTTGGGGTCACTCTAGCTGTCCTTGCCACAAACAAAAGAAACTAGCTTTATATCAATAAACTTTCTTTATTATAATATTAGATTTAGTTGGTCCTAATGTCCACTGATAGTAAAGGTGAATTTTTCACTCTATAAAGTTTGAAAGTGCTTCCAACCATATGTGCCCAGACCACTTTCTTCTCTTTCAACACTCAGTTGGCAAGGGATATATGACAGGTCTATGAGTACCTCTTTCTTTGTAATTATTCCTTGAGACTCTTTAGCCAATATTTTAACATATTTTTTTATTTTTATTATGCCTAAGCTAACTAAAGTCACTAAATTTAATTTACTTTCATATTTATTTTCAACAGTACCCATTTTATTGTGGTCCTTTTCAAGGAAAAAAACTCTTATGATTTTTCCCAGGAACTAGTACCTAAAGAATTTTTCATATGTCCATTGATATTGCAATTCATATATACATAATTATGTATTCTAATATATATTGTTACACTGTACTTGCACATATGTATAAAACATTTGTTTTGGTACTAGGAATTGAACTTAGGACCTTGCACTTGCCAAGCAAGTGCTTGCGCCACTAGGCTATATCCCTGGCCTCCTATAAAACAGTTTTTAGACAACTTTTTTTGTTCAGTTTTGAGAAAGGGGCTTCTTGTGTGGTCCATCTAAATTATATCTCACCTTATTTTCCTGGTTATATGAAATTGATCTGCAGGAACACCATTTATTTTTATACATAAGAGTCATAATATGTTACAATGATAAAGTTAATATTCGGCAAGAAACATCTAATTTAGCTTATATGGTTTGTCTCTACCAATCCTTACTATTTTAGTACTTTTAGAAAGGAAAAACGTATCATTATGATTTTGTCCAAGAAGTCTAACCTGATACTTATTTTTCAGTTATTGAAAAGAAATTCTCATGAACACATTTTTAAAAATAAAATTATCATGAGAATACCTCAGAAAAAAATTTTAAATGCCAAATTATGAGTCAACTTACAAAAATGACCAAATTATCATTTGTACTAAAATGATTATATTGAAAAGCAGTTCAGAGGGGGCTACATCAGGCAAAACATAGCTGAGAATATTGTTGACATAAAATTTAAAATAGCTCAGTGTCAGCTGATTAGATTGTTCTACAATCATTTACATTTTATAGCAAGTTGAAAATAGCCAACTATTCAACCTCAAGTTATTAAGAAAGAATTGCTGTATTGTGAAGCCAAATATGCTTCAAATTGACAGACCTTTGGACCTGAATTTAGCCATTCTCTCTGGAAGCCCAGGACTATTTGTGACTGTTGACCACCTGGCTAGTTCTTTTGCAGCTAAAACTGTACTTTGGGGTATTGTATATCTCTCTTTGACTTCTTTTATCACTTAGTTAAACAGCCAGTATTCCATAGGACATAAAGGAAATGTTATGAAGAGAAATAAGGATAAAATAAATGGAAAGCAGCAGAATTGTGGGATAACTAAAAGATATTTGGTGAAATTTACTGACTCCAGATACTTCTGACCATTTCATTATTATAGATATAAAATTAAACAATGAACAATAAAATAATACCACCACAAAATTGATCATTTGTGAATTGCTTCATTTTGGGTTAATTTAGCTAAGAGGTGAGAGTTTAATTCTGATAGGCAGAATAACAAGAGGCACATAAGTGAAGACTTTAGAGGATGGGGTAGGAGAAGAAAGGAAAACTACAAATATGAAAGCAGAAAAAATCATTAGGAACGTATCTTCCTCTGTCCTTTCAAAACAAAAATACCTAAACAAGACAATGATTGCTTCTTCCATAAAATTTAGAATCATTTAACTTGGTTTTAGACTGATTATTAAGACATGTATTTGACAGAAGTACTTGTTTAGAAAACTTTATGCTTAATTTTATGGTCTCATTGAAAATTGTAGCTAGTCTAAAACCTGAAGAGTTAAAGAAAATCAATATAAGTACATTGAAGTACCATTATATAGAGGAAGACTTTAATGAATTAACATAGCTCAACAAAGCATCTTTTTGGTTGCATAAATTTAGTTGACATTTTCACATGGTTTTGGTTCTACATTTTTTCTTTGATTGCCCTGCAATTAGAAATCATAATTTGCAGCAACTCAGGAATATTCACAGCTATATATACTCTTCCCTGGACAATATAGATAATTTGGTACTTTTAATTTTTATTTTATCAATTAATTTATGATTTTTTTTTCTGAGACAAGGTTTCACTGTGTAGTTAAGGCTGACCTTAAACTCACTTTGGAGCCCAGGCTGGCCTGGGACTCACAGCAATCCTCCTTCCTCAGCCTCGCCAGTGCTGGGATTACAACAATGTGCAACCACGCCTGGTTTTGAATTGTCATTTTAAAGAGATGCTTTAAATAAAAATTTTACAAAACTATGTCATCTTATCATTCACAATTTAATTTTGCCCTATGCTTCATTTATTGTCAGCTTTTCAGATAAGAACTGATGTATATAGAATATCTGGGTCCCTGTTATACTATGTGGAAAAAAAATGATAATAAATAAATGACAGATAAGTTCTTTTTCCAAGAGACTATTTAGATCCACTTACATCTATGGACATTTAACCATGCTTATAAATCTAGGAAGATATTTTTTATAAAAATATAAAAGATGATACTGGCATTATTAACTATCATATCTTAGGTGCTACCTGCATCCTGTTGTATGTGCTTTTTTGTATTTTAGCCCATTCAGTACACATAATATTCGAGGTGGTTGGTTCTAAATTTACTAGAACCTACTATAATAGGTTCTAAAATATAAAGTACTTTGCCAAGACTATCTAACTGGTAAGTGGCAGAATGAGTTGCAGCAAACGGTTAAATTCTAAATCACTTGAATTTTGCCTTAACCAGAGGGAGCTTAAAGTTAAGGATAAAACTATTGACCTTTGTATTAGAAAGACTGGGTTTAAATTCTACATGAAATGTTTAACAAGTCTATAATTTCACACAAATTGTCTAATCTACTTGAAAGTTGGGTTCCTCATCTAAGGTATGGGGGATAATAGGTTTAATTCCCTAAGAATCAGAGTTCTATAAAATGTACAGAAAATTTATAACCCCTGAACCATAATAAGAACTCTGGTAGATAGAATGACAGTAATAGTAGCATTGGCAATAACAATACTTTTTATGTGAAAATTTTGAGATAAGTTGTACTAAGATTAATTTTCATCTTGATTTGCCCATTTATGGCATGAGTTATTTTGCTAAGATTAAATGCCATCAGTCTCTTCCAGTTTGGCGTGTAACTCAGGGATCATCGTTCAGTTGTCTGAATCTAAATCCTTATGCCATCACATAAGAAACATTTTTCTATGTCAGCTACTAAAATGAAATGAAAAGTTATTCCAAAATGCCATTGAAATCAAGATAGATAGAAAGACAGACAAACAGACAGATATATGATAGATATGTCATTTTCTGGATTTGCAAATATAGCATCCTAAACAAAAATTATCATAACTTGTTGACTTGTTCTTAGTACACGTAATGTAGAAATCACCACAAAATTCAAACTTCCTTACTGGACCTTATTAAAGTTATAGTTTAAGAACAGTGGATGTGGATTGAATACCATTTCTTTTTGGTCTCACAATATTAGACTAAGCACATCTATTTATATGTTCTCATACTTCCTGTACTTTTTCCCACAACGTTCAGTAAAATTCAAAATTATTTACGTGTATGTGCTTTTCTGTTTTAATATTTATCTTCCCCATTAGAATGTAATTTTCATAAGGGAAGCTTAAAAGCCCTATCTGCCCTGGTTATATAATGAATCTTTATTACTTAAGGTTATCACTGTTGTAGTTTTTTAAAAGGCTATTAT
>RJWM01048059.1:0-11642 GCA_004363535.1 Dasyprocta punctata | reverse complement strand
ATTTAAATTCATGCAATAAAGAATGAAAGGGAAGAAATTACTACAGATCCCATAGAAATTCAGAAAATCATGAATATCTACTTTGAAAACCTTTACTTTCATAGGGTTGAAAACACAAAGGAAATGGACAAATTCCTAGAAACATATGAATTACCAAAACCGAATGAAGATACATAACAATTTTGAATAACAAATACAAGTTACTGAAATTGAAAACATGATTAAAATCTTACCAACAAGAAAAGCCCAGGTCCTGATGGATGCACAGCTGAATTCTACACGAAATTTAGAGGTGATTTAATGCCAATACTCTTCGAACTCCTCAATGAAATTGAAAGGGAAGCAATTCCCCCTCACTCATCAATGGTGGCATGTATTACTCTGATACCAAAACCAGAGAAAGACCCAACCAGAAAGGAGAAATAAAGGTCAATCTACCTAATGAATATTGATGCAAAGATTCTTAATAAAACATTGGCAAATGGAAAGCAGCAAATCATCAAGAAGATTAGACATCATGACCACGTGGGATTTATTCTAGGAATGCAGGGCTGGTTTAACATATGCAAATCAATAAATGTAATACACCACATCAACAGAGCCAAAGACAAAAATCACATGATCTTCTCAATACATGCAGAAAAACCTTTGATATAGTCTAACACTTGTTCATGATAAAATCCTTACAGAAACTTGGAATAGATTGTATCTCCCTCAATCTGATAAAAGATATCTATGACAAACCAACAGTCAACATTACCCTAAATGGAAAAACTGAAAACTTTCACTCTAAAATCAGGAACAAGGCAGGGATGTGCATTATCAACACTCCTATTCAATATAGTTCTGGAAACATTAGCCAGAGCAATCAGACAAGTGAGAGAAATAAAAGGAATAGGGATAGGAAAGGATGAAGTTAAATTATCACGATTTGCAGATGACATGATGCTCTATATAGAAAACCCTAAAAACTCCATTGAAAGGATACTAGAGTTAATAAACAAATTCAGCAATGTAGCTGGATGCAAAGTCAACACTCAAAAGTCAATAGCATTCCCACACATAAAAAACAAACTCACTGAGAGAGAAATTATGGAAATAACATCTTACACAATAGCATCCAAAAAAGTGAAATACCTAGGAATCAACCTAAGAATGTAAAAGACCTATATGCTGAAAACTATAAGACTCTAAAAAAGAATGAAGAGGATCCTAGAAAATTGAAAGATATCCCTTGGTCTTGGCTAGGAAGAAAGAACATTTTGAAAATGATCATTTTCCTAAAACTGTTATGCAGATTTAATGCAATCCCAATTGTATTGGGTGATACTATGTACCGCTAAGTCCTCATGTCCTTTTGATGGGGCTGCGTCTGGTGCTGGCTTGTGATTGCTTTGTTGTCTAGAGCTGGGATTGGTGATGTGAGTACTGCACCCACCCAAGGGTGGAGCTGAGCTACAGTGTAAGTGTGGTGGGTCTTCCTTTTTCTTGCTTTCTCTCTCTCTCTCCCTCTCTCTCTGTCTCTCTCTCACCAGCACACCTTGCAGTTGTGGTGGGTTTGAATGGGTGCCCTGCCATGCCATGCTGCCTTGGAGCCAATTGAGTATGGACTGAAAATCCTGTGAAAGTGTGCCCTGCCATGCCATGCTGCCTTGGAGCCCATTAAGTATGGACTGAAACTCCCGTGAAAGTGTAAGAAATAAACCTTTCCTTCCCTAATTTGGGCATCAGGTATTGTATCTCAGCAATGAGTGAAAAGTAATGAAGACAGAGGAGTGGGTTCATTGCTTTGACTATTTCTGACCATGTTGTTTTAGAGCCTTTGGAGATGTTTGTGGGAAGAGTTTGGAAAGGTTTGAATATGTCACCTACATACACAGATCTGGAAAAGCTTAGGTTTTTCTGTATGGGAGACTCTGGTCAGAGATTAGAAGACCAGAAGGCTGATAGAAAGCATTCTGTTAAAGACCAGGCTCTTGTGGGAAGAGTTTAGAAAGGTTCAGAGATGTCAATTACATGCATAGAGCTTGAACAGCTTAGGCTGTTCTGTGTGGGAGATTATGGTCAGAACCCAGGAGACCAGAAAGCTAATAGAAAGCCTGCTGGTGAGGACCAGGCTCAGGAGGTTTCAGCTGGGAAGAAGGACTGCATGGGTGTTGGACTCTATGTAATGTGTGTTACAGCTTGGCAGAAAGTTTGTCTGCATTCTGCCCATGCCCAGAGACTTTGTCTGAGACTGAGATTAAGGTCAAAGAACTGATCAGTCTTAAAAAAGGAATTACAAGGCAGCCAAATGTTGAAATGGTGGCCTGGCTCTTGTTGGGGGCTCTTAGCCAGATTTATGTTGGGAATCAAGAGCATGGCATGGTGATTTAAAATGGCATTGTGATTTAAAACTTGGGTTTGGCCAGGAAGCTCTGGACCGTAAAGATCGAGCTGAGACCTTGATTGATGAAGGAACAAAGGAATAAAAAAGATGGCCTGGGGGCATCCCAGAAAGCAGCGAGCCTCCACTCTGCAGCCTCAGGCCTTCAAAAGTAAAAGAGATTTCTAAGAGAACAAAGCCTCACAGTGCCTTGTTCTAGGAGTGGCAACAGAGGCCCAGGACATTTCAAAAGGGCAGCAGCCACACCCGATTCCAGAATGGCAATGGCATAGAGAAACTGTTCCTCACAATCAGGTTCAGAGAGCTCAGCAATCCAGGCAGTTGACCCCTACAACCAAGAGAGAAGAAAGCCTGGCTACTGCTCCAGCTGGCAGTGAACCTTGGTGGCATTCACATGACGATGGTTTTAAGTGCCAGAGAAGCCTAATGCAGCCTCTGCCCTGCCTGCAGACAGCAATGTATAAAGATGTTAGAGTGAAGCCAAGGAACATGGATCATACAAGGAAAGCTATGGAAGTTAAGACCCCTGAAATTGCTGTGGGGGTGGAATCATTGAAGCCTTTTGGAGCTTGCAACCAGATTGTTTCAGATGCTGAGCAGAGAACTCCAGGACTTAATGTTTACTCTGCTAGACTTGAATTTGCTTTGGTTCCAGTGCTTTGTATTCCTGTTTGTAAGTTTTGGAATGGTAATGTTTATCTTGTTGGAAGTACTTAACCTGGTTTTCATTTGTACAGGGTGTTACAGTTAAGACAAAATGTAAGAAATAAACCTTTCCTTCCCTAATTTTGGGCATCAGGTATTCTGCCTTGGAAATGAGTGAAAGTAACAAAGACAGAATTAATGCAATCCCAATCAAAACACTATTAACCTGACAGCAGAACCCCTGAACTCCTAGCAGCCAGACTTAGGGTCAGGGCAGCGCCACACTCTGGGGTACACTCTGCCTAGCTCCCTGGGACCAGGAGGCCTCGGCCCCCACTGGGAAGGTGGAGGCTCCACCCACACACCCAGGGAGTTCAACCTCACTGGCTGAACACAAGATCCAGCTCTACCGGGTCCCATGGCTCAGTGCAACCCACCAGTGGAATGCCTGGCCAACCTTGCAGGACACAGAGGTACTCAGCCCAGCCCAGCCCAGGACACCAGAGGTGCTCATTTGGGACTGACCATCATAGCTGCAGGGCCTTGGAGAGCTTGGGCTCCCCCCACCAGGGCACAGAGCATGTGTGAGCTCCATACTTCAGTGGAGCAGCCAATGCTGCATCCTAGAGCGCATAGTGGGCCCCACCCAACCAGAAGCAAGGCCCCAGCACTGTAGGCCTGGGACTTGCCCAGGCTTGCCTGGTACAGCAGAACCCCTGAACTCATTGCAGCCAGACGTGGGGTCAGGTTGGTGCCACACTCCAGGGTACACTCTGCCTAGCTCCCTATGACTGGGAGGCCTTGGCCCCCACCCAGGAAGGCAGAGGCTCCACCCACATGCCCTGGGTGATTGCCCTCACTGGCTGTCCACAAGATCCAACTCTACTGGGTCCCGTGGCTCAGCATGACCCACCAGAGGAACACCTGGCCAACACGCAGGACACAGAGTCACATAGGCTGTAGAAGAAAACGACAAAATGAAAGACCAAGAGGCAGTCTCAGACCCCCAGCCCACTGAGAACAAACCCAAGAGACACTGAAATGGAAGACAGTGGGAGTCATACAACTGAACTTTCTGAAATGATAGAAAATGCAGTAAACAAATATCTTGATAAAGCTATAGAGAAATTCAAATCAGAAATATTCTCTCAGCTAAAAATGAAATAAGAATCATTATTAAAGAAATGGTGTGTGTAGCTAAAGAAGAGCAAGATAAAAAAACAGAAGAACTTAAGAAAATGATTGATACTTTGAATGAACAATATCAGACACAAACAGAATGCATGAAACAGATACAAAGGGAAATGCAGGAAATGAAAAAGTCCATGGAAAGTCTGAAAAACTGCTGGAATGAAGCTGAAGATAGAATCTCAGATCCTGAAGACAGCATGGGAGATCATGGCCACGAAAGAAAAGGTCTCTTAAAAATAGTAAGGAACCAAGAAACAACAATTCAACAGCTGCAAGATGATGCCAAGAGAAATAACATAAGATTAATAGGCATCAATGAAAAAGCAGGGATCAATACTAATGACCTTTGAAGACTATTCACAGAAATAATAGCAGAAAACTTTCCAAACATGGGAAGGGAATCTGAAATACAGGTAACTGAGGCACACAGAACCCCAATTAATCGTAACCAAAATAAATGTTCAGCCAGACATATAGTAATAAGGGTATCAGAAATACAGCACAAGAACAAAATACTAAAAGCTGTCAGAGAAAAGAAACAGATCACCTATTAAGGAAAGTCTATCAGAATCACAGCAGACTTCTCAACACAAACCGTTAAGTTAAGAAGAGCTTGGGGTCAAGTATTTCAAATTCTGAAAGAAAAAAACTTTCAACTCAGATTAATGTACCCTGCAAAGCTATCCTTAAAAATGCTTTTACATTTTATTTAAAAGATAGTGAAATGCAACAAAAAATAACAGAACAATCAAAACAAAGCAGTAGAACTGGCATAGAACTTCAGACAGAGATACTATGAAAACTATAGCTACTATATTGCATCTTATTACTTTCAGAATAGTTGACCATTCCATCAGGCATAACAAAAACAGACCAAAAACAAAACACAATAAAACCAATAAAAACAAGATGTAAAATTTTTAAAAAAAGGAAACAAAAACAAAATTAAGCAAACCAATGACAATAATATTGGGGCTCAAAGACAAGACAGAGGACAATCCCACCTATTTGCCACACTAGAAAATGTCATCTACCCAAGAAATGCTGAGAATGTGGGCACCAGGCCTGCAAAACAATCCAGCAATACAAGTATTTGTAACCCAGTTGTCATGAACCCAGCAGGTCCTCTGGGTAGGCAGGATGCTCTGTGGGGGGAGGTCCCTCATTCATAACCCATGCGCCAGCAGACCTATGGGACACCACTCTTTCTCTCCTCCTGGAGTCTGCACGGTCATGCAAACACACCAGGGAGGCAGGCTGGCTTGCCTCTGGTTGCAGCCTCTCGCCCCAACATGGAGGGTTCACAGAAGGCACATAGTTCTCCCCCTGGGTTCTGTGTGGTGGAGGTCACACAGAGTCACCAGGGAGGCAGGTTGGCTTGCCTCTCATTGTGGTCTCTTGCCCCGACATGGAGGGTTCACAGAAGGGACATAGTTCTCCCCCTGGGTTCCACGAAGTTATCCTTAAAAATTGATGGAGAAATAAGATACTTCCATGACAAAGAACTGAAGAAATTTATGGCCACCAAACCAACACTACAAAGAGTAATGAAAGACACTCTAGAAAGAGACAAAGGCAGCCACCATCTTAAGAATAACAGCAAAAGGAAACCACTAAGTAGGGCAAATAGTTAAGCAGAAAACGTAGAAAACCAACAACAGAAAGATATCATGACAGGGATGAGCCAGTACATATCAGTTATATCAATGTACATGGTCTCAACTCACCAATAAAAAGAAACAGACTAGCAGAGTGGGTTAAGAAACAAAACCCAACAATATGCTGTTTACAAGAAACACATTTCACTCAAAATGAAATTCACAGACTAAAAATCAAAGCCTGGAAAACAATACTCCATGCAACAGGAACCCAGAAAAAAGCGGGGGTAGCTAATGTTTGCAGACACTGTAAATTTCAAACTGAGAATGATCAAAAGAGATAAAGAAGGTTACTACCTACTTGTTAGGGGAAAACTTCAAGAGGAAGAGATTACAATTATAAATATATATGCACCAAGTATGGGAACACCCAACTATGTAAGATAATTCTTAATAGATATGAAACACCAAATAAACAATAATACAGTTATAGCAGGGGACCTTAACACCCCACTGTAACAGAGACAGATCAAACAAAAAGTCAGCAAAGAAATAACAGAACTGAATCAAACTTGTGAACAAATGCACCTAGTAGATGTGTACCGAGTATTCCATCCATCAACATCAGAATACACATTCTTCTCAGCTGCACAGGGGTCACTCTCTAAAATAGATCATATACTGGTCCACAAAACCTGCTTAAGTAAATGCAAAGGAACTGAAATAATTCCATGCATATTATTGGACCATAGCATAGTAAAATTGGAAATGAATGATGAAAAAACCTATGATAACTGCATAAACACATGAAAATTAAATACTACTCTCCTAAATAACCAATGGCTCACAGAAGAGGTTAAAGAAGAAATTAAACAATATCTACAATTGAATGAAAACGCAAATGCAAATTACCAGAACCTGTGGGATACAATGAAAGCAGTCCTCAGAGGGAAATTTATAGCACTAAACTCCCACATCAGAAAAACAGAAAGAACACACATAAACAACCTAATGCTGTACCTCAAACTTCTTGAAAAAGGGAAGTTAAGTTCAAAGCCCAAAGAAGGGAGGAAATTATTAAGATTAGAGAAGAAATTAATGCAATTAAAACTAACAAAACAATACAAAGAGTTAATGAATTGAAGAGTTAGTTCTTTGAAAGAGTAAATAAAATTGATAAACCCCTAGCCAACCTTATCAAGTAGAGGAAAGGAAAAACTCAGATTCATGCAGTAAGAAATGAAAAGAGTTAAATCACTACAGACCCGGAGGAAATACAGAAGATCATCAACAGCTACTTGGAAAACCTTTATTCACATAGATTTGATAACACAGAAGAAAAGGACAGATTCCTAGAAACCTATGAATTATCAAAGTTGAGTCAAGAAGATGTAAAGCTGCTGAATAACTCAATTTCAGCTAATGAAATTGAAAATGTAATTAGGACACAACCAACAAAGAAAAGGCCAGGCTCTGATGGATTCAGTGCTGAATTCTACAAGAAATTTAGGGAAGACTTAATGCCAACACTCCACAAACTCTTCAATGAAATTGAAAGGGAAGCAAGTCTCCCTAACTCATTCCTAGAATCAAGTGTTACCCTAATAACAAAACCAGAGAAAGACCCAACCAAAAAAGAAAATTACAGGCCAATCTCCCTAATGAACATCGATGCAAAAATCCTCAATAAAATACTGGCAAATAGAATACAGCAAGTTATCAGAAAGATTATACACCATGATCAAGTGGGATTCATCCCAGGAATGCAGGAATTCTTCAACATACGCAAATGAATCAATGTAATACACCATATCAACAGGGCCAAGGACAAGAACCACATGTTCATCTCAATAGATGCAGAAAAAGCTTTTCACAAAATCCAACACCCATTCATGATAAAAACCCTACAGAAAATTGGAATAGGTGGTCTCTACCTCAACCTGATAAAAGCCATATATCATAAACCAACAGCCAAAATCTTACTAAATGGACAAAAACTGAAAACTTTCAACCTAAAATCAGAAACAAGACAAAGGTGTCCATTATCATGCTCCTATTTAATATAACTCTGGAAATATTAGCCAGAGCAATTAGACAAGAGAAAGAAATAAAGGGAATAAGGATAGGAAAGGAAGAAGTGAAATTATCACTATTTGCAGATGATATGATACTCTACATGGAAGACCACCAAAAATCCATTAGAAGACTTCTAGAAGTAATAACCAAATTCAGTAAGTTATCGGGATACAAGGTGAACACTAAAAAATCAATAGCATTCCTGTACACAAACAACAAACTCTCTGAGAGAGAAATAAGGGAAACCACACCCTTCAGTATAACACGCCAAAAAATGAAATACTTAGGAATCAATCTAACAAAGGAAGTAAAAGATCTGTACAGTGAAAATTACATTACTCTAAAGAAGAAACTCGAAGATTTCAGAAAATGGAAAGATATTCCCTGTTCATGGATAGGAAGAACAAATATTGTGAAAATGGCCAGTCTTCCAAAATTATTATACAGATTTAATGCAATCCCAATCAAAATACCACTTGCCTACCTCACAGTACTAGAGAAAGCATTGCTGACATTCATCTGGAACCAGAAAAGACCTAGAATAGCAAAGGCAATTCTGGGCAACAAAGGGAAGGCAGGAGGTATCACAATTCCCGACTTGAAACTATACTACAAAGCTACTGTGATAAAATCAGCATGGTACTGGAGTCAAAACAGACCTGAAGATCAATGGAATAGATTAGAAGATACAGCCACAAGTACAAACACGCTTAGCCACCTCATCTTTGACAAAGGGGCCAAACATGTACATTGGAAGAAAGATAGCCTCTTTAACAAATGGTGCTGGGAATACTGGCTTTCTATATGCCATACACTAAAACTAGATCCATGCCTATCACCCTGCACTAAAACAAAGTCAAAATGGACGAAAGATCTGAATATTAAAACAGAGACACTAAACTTATTAGAAGACAGAGTAGGTAAAAATCTTGATCACATAGGAGTAGGCAGACAGTTCATGAAAAAAATCAAATTGCATGGACGGGAAACACTTCCCAGAATAAACAACTGGGATCTCATCTTACTAAAAAGTTTTTGCATGTCAAAGGAAATCTCCAACAGAGTAAAAAGAAAACCCATGAATTGGGAAAATATTTTAGCCAATTCTCCATCAAAGGACTTCTATCTAAAACATATAAAGAATTAAAAGAAATCAGGTCCCAAAAATTAAAGGACCTAATCCAAAAATGGGCATCTGACATGAATACACAGTTCTCAGAGAAAGAAATACAAATGGCAAATAAATATATGTAAAAGTGTTCAACATCAATGGTCACTCGGGAAATGAAAATTAAAACAACACTGAGATTTCACCTCACTCCAGAAAGAATGGCCAAGTTTAAAAAATCAAGCAGCAACAAATGCTGGAGGGGCTGTGGGGAGAAAGGAACTCTTCTCCACTGTTGGTGGGAGTGTAGACTGGTGCAACCACTGTGGAAGTCAGTGTGGAGATTCCTCAAGAAGTTAGGATTAGAGATCCCATTCAACCCAGCTATCCCACTTCTGGGCATTTTCCCAGAAGAATTGAAGACATCACACCACAGTGATATTTGTGCACCCATGTTTATAGAAACACAATTTGTAATAGCCAGATGTTGGAAACAACCCAAGTGCCCATCAATCAAAGAATGGATAAAAAAGATGTGGTATTTTTATACAATGGAGTATTCTCAACTATTAAGAAAGATTGCATTGAGACTTTTGTAAGTAAATGGTCATGACTTGAGACCATACTCATAAGCGAGATCAATCAAACCCACATGTGTAAATACCATATTGTCTCCCTAGTGTAAGAAACTGAAAAGTATATCTGATCCAAAATCTATGATAAATACTATGGAAGGGTGAAAAACAGATCAAAGAGCAAAAGTAACTGGGAAGGGAAAAGGGAAGAGGGAAGGGAAAAGGAAAAGATATAAATCTGTATATATGTATATGTTAGATAACTAAAATGAACACACTGCTGAATGTATTCATTATTGAGAAAGAACAATTAATATTCATATGATTAGATCAATTTTACATGTCTATATCTGTTAATGTAAACAACCATTTTAAAGATAATGATTCACAATATTGCAACCATTGTCATTTCTATTATCCTGTTTTGTAAACCTGTAATGTTACTGTTGTAAATTTACTCTTGTTGTTTGTCTGTTTTGTTTTTTGTCTTTGTTATATGTCTTTTTTTCTGTTTAAATAAAAAATAAGATAAAAATATTATTAACCTAACTTACAGATCTAGAGAAAAACATTCCTAAAATTCTTCTGGAGCCAGAAGAGACCTAGACTAGCAAAGACAAATTTGGGCATCAAAAGCAAATCAGGAGGCATCACAATCCCTGACTTGAAGTTATACTACAAAGTTACAGTGATAAAATCAGCATGGTACTGATGAAATAAAAATAGATCAAGTGATCAGTGGAACAGATTAGAAGATGCCAATACAACTACAAAGACAGTCAGCCACCTTATTTTTGATAAAGGGCTAAACGTTCACTGGAAGAAAGATAGCCTCTTTAATAAATGGTACTAGAAAAACTGGTTCTCTACTTGCCAAAGATTGAAACTAGACCAATGTCTATCACCATGCACTAAACTAAACTCAAAAAGGGTCAAAGACCTTAACATTAAAATAGACACACTAAATTTATTGGAATACAAGTTAGGTAGAAATCTTAAAGAAGTAAAGGTAGGCAAAGAGTTCATGAACAAAACAGAAACCACATGAGAAGTACTTCAAAGAATCAACAATTGGGATCTCATTTTATGAAAGAGTTTTTTCACTTCCAAGGAAATCACCAACAGAGTGAAAAGAAAATCCACACAATGGGAAAGAATTTTAGCCAACAGTCCCTCAGACAAAGCACTTTTAATGTCATTAAAATTTGAACAAAAAAAAATAGAGAGGACAAGTGCAAAAATATGGATATTTGTGGAACCAGATTTAGGAGAAATACATATGAAAGGAAGACCTATGAAGATGTACACACAGAAATGTACAGAGAAAATACGAGAGGATCATTAGAAAGCAAAATGATACAAAAAGACAAAGTAGATATTCAGGGGAGAAGCAAAATAGTGGGAGACAGAGACAACATGGGTCATGAAGAATCAAACAGTAAATGGGACATGCAAGCAAGGTGAAAATGCACACCAAATAAACTCACAGTAAGGTACACAAATGAGAAAGGGGAGAACTGGAACAGACCAAGAAGATAAAGTATCAAGGGAACAGACAACTATACAATTACATACCTTTCTCCACCAGCTAAGCACACCCTAAAGAAACAGACAAAAGAAGAATGAATTCATAAAAATGCAAGAAAAAGAATGAAAAGCTATTGTGCTCTCTACAGAGGGAAAAAGACAGAAGTGATGGAATGTGTGTCCCCCAGCCATCTTTACTTCACACAGAAGAAAGCTGAGGCCCTACTCATGACGCGTGGGTAAATGCCAGGCACAAAAGCTGTCCAATGGCAGACTAACGAATGAGGAAGCTTAATGGGCAGAAAACAACTAGGGCAGTAACTCTTGGACGATCAACAAAATACCCTCATCAAAAGAGGAACGAGTGCTCTGATGTTCCACATCAGAAACATGGCTCTTCATGTTAGACTTCACAGTAAATCTGGGGATCCAAAGGGACTACAGGAATGTGATAGAGCAGCTCAATCCTGAGACCTTGTCAGCCCATACCGCTGGGCAAACAGGTTGGCAGCAGCCATCATATAGTTCAGATGTAG
>RJWM01048058.1:0-11635 GCA_004363535.1 Dasyprocta punctata | reverse complement strand
AAAAAAAAAAAAAAAAAAAAAAAAGGATCTCCTGGGAGTTTTGCTCTGGGCTCATCTATCATAGAAGAAATTTCTCTACTTTAGTCATTTTCTTTGAAATAACAAGGACGAGCTGTTTCAAATTAAGATTCTAGATTTGGGAGCCTTAGGGAATCACATTCCCCACTGGAAAATAGCCAATCTATCACCTCAACCAGCACATGTAAATTTTCTCTAGTTAAGCACTGAAATAAGAACCAGAGAGAGTGTATATTCCTCATGGCTTAACGATCAGCCATAAGAAAGAAATTTCTTTGAAGTCTTATATTTTACCCTACTCCAAATTCAAGAAAATCTGCCTCCTACTCTGTATTATCTCCACGTTTGTTTTAATGTTAAATTATGGCCTGCAAGTTTTCTTCTAAGGGCCTTCACACTGGGCTACATCCCAGCCCTTTTTCATTATTTTATTTTGAAACTGGGTCTCACTAAATCACTGAGCTGCCCAGGCTGGGCCTGAACTTGCAGTCCTCCTGCCTCAGGGTGCTGGGATTATGGTCATGCGCTACCACACCCGGTCCAAATTTTTCAAATTAAAATGGTTGCTTACAAAAGTTGTGCTATGTTGATCTTGGAACTTCACTTTCTCCCAAAATATGGCTTTGGGCCCTCTAAATCCTAGAATATACACATTCCTGGGTAGGAAGCATTATGCCTGGACCCAGATAGCTGCTGGACCCCTTGATTTATGTTATGGTTTGAATCTGAGTGCTCCCCCAAAGCCTCATGCCATCATGGAGTTGGGCTTCTAGAGTCTGTGAATGACTCCAGTGCTGGGATTATGGGTGTGAGTGCTACACCCAAAAGTGAGTGTGGCCTGCATACACCATAAGGGACAGAGAGAATCTTCTTTCCATGCTCCTCCCCTTTCGCTCTTGTTGCTTGTGCTGATTTCTGCTGCTATGAACTGTTGCCCTCTGCCATGTGCCATTCTTCTTCGGAGTCAGCTGATGATGGCCTGAAACCTCCACAAACTGTGAGCAAAATAAACCTTTCCTTCCTTAATTTTGTCTCAGCAACAAGAGAAAAGTAACCAACACAGAATTATATGAAGAAAGAGGGCAGCAAAGCAAGTAGCTACCTGGTTGCAGGCTCTCTGACACTTGGTTCTACATTTTGCCAACACATGGGTGAATTCTGTTTCTGCCCAGTTGGTACCATCCTTTGCAGAGCACTGCTGAAATTAAAGCAGCCTCCAGGCAGGGGACACTGCAGCACCTGAATCTCTGAAGCGGCACTGTAAGTCTCACAGCATACTGTATATCTGTGGTCAATTTCTCCTCTTGTCTAGACCTTGAAATGAAATAAAGGCTACTCACTCTGGTGAGAAACAGACACTTCCAGATTAGAGAGATTTATGCGCAGTACACAGAGTAGACTTCCTGAGCCCAACGAGGCTGAAAAGAACATGAACTGAAGGCACCTCTGAGACTTCCTCCAGCATCCTAATGAATTGAGTGATTTGGTGTATGCTGACTTGATTCAATCCCAAGACACCACCCTGATGTGGAGACTAGACTCTGAACCACCAGGCGGCAGGGGCTGAAAACTCTAGTACCGGTGCGCATCCTCGGGACATCATGCAGGGCTTCAGGCACCAGGCACCAAGGCGCCTACCTCCTCTTTATTTCCTTTCTGTCTCTCTACTAGAAACTAAATTAAAACCACTGTCCCTTGAGCGCTACCCAAAGCCTCCTAGCATTCAGACAGACACTTTCCCACTCCTCCTTAGAAAAAAACTGAAGGGAGGGTTTTTTGTTATTGCTATTGTTGCACTGGTAAGAGAAGCATTTATGAATTGTGTCTCTCAAGTCTGGAAGCACCATACCCTAATACTTTTGGTCTCTGATCTTAGATGTTCTTCTCCCGGTAGACGACCTGGAGCTCACCCGAGGGCTGAACTGTAGGTGGTCCATCACGTAACAAAGCTATGGAGGAGACAAATACAGTATAGATCAAGGCAGTGCAGTGCAGCCTGGGGCTGAACCCAAACATTCTGCAGTCAGACTGGTCGACCTTGTCTCTCTCACTGTCTAGCTATGTGACGTCTGAGAAATTTCTGATCTTTTTAAGCTGTGCATCCTCACTGGCTACCTGGAGTTGATGGTAGGACGTGCTTATTAAAACAGCTAATGGCTAAAATGAGCTGATGGATAACAAAGCACACCTCACACGTGGCATAGCAGAAACGATCATTGGTCATCAGAGGGAGTCCCCGCCCTCAAGCCTCGTCCCCCACCTGTGGGGGACCTGAAATGTAACTGGGGACTGCACTTACAGATACAGCCAAAGACAGTGAATCCACCTAACATCGTAACATGATGAGCAGCATAGAGTTTCAGAGAAAGGAAAGGTTTAAACTAGAGTGTTTCAAGAAGATTTCACGGAAGAAGAGCATAGCCTGGAATTTGAAAATTGAGTAGGATTCAGGTTAAGCAAAAGGGAGGAGGCAGACTTTATAGCTGGAAAGCAGGGAGGAGGACCTGGGCGAGAGCTGTCCTGGTTACGTTTCACTCATTGCTGGGACAAAATACTCAACACACAAAATGAAGGAAGGAAAGGTTTATTTAGCTTACAGTTTTTGGAGGTTTCAGTCCATAATCAGCTGGCTCCAAGGCCGAGTGACATGGCACTGGGGCAGCACTTTAAGGCAGCAGCCAGAGGAAAAAGAGGGAAAACAATCCTCTTCTCCCTTATCTTGTATGCAGGCCACCTCCCTCCCAGGGCAGATGTAGCACTCACAAGATCTCCTGCCCTCCTTTACACAGGCTGAGAATATTTACAAAGTAAGAACCCTGGCTCCCTGCTGAGTCTCTCAGTTAAACTCTAAACTTCTCAAGTTGACACAATGTATCAACCATAACAGAGGCCAATGAGTAGACCATCTGGGCATACCATGGGCAATTGCATGCCTGCTGGAATTAGACTGGAAAAGGGGTCTTTAAAAAGACTGGGAAAATTGACAGTTTTGTGAAGGTTGAAATTGAAACATTAGAAAGTCAGTGGGAATTTCTAAGTACAAGATGAGTAACATGACAATGAAGAACAGGGTGGATTATAGAGGGAACAGAAGAGAAATAGAAAACTAGGTGGCAGACCATCACAAAAATCCACTTGTAAAATAACAGTAGATAGAAGCCGGGTGTGGTGGCGCACACCTTTGATCCCACCACTGGGGAGGCTGAGGTAGGTGGAGCACTGTGAGTTCGAGGCTGGCTTGGGCTACAACTCGAGCACAAGGCCGGCCTGAGCTACACAGTGCGACCCTGCCTCAAAAAACCAGGGCCGGGAGTTTGGCTCAGTGACTTAAGTGCCTGTCTGACAGGCGTGAGGTTGTGAGTTCGATCCCCGGTGCTGTAAATGATAATCTTATATGACCTCTAATTGAAATTATGCATGTCATTGCGTCATTGCCAAGGAACTTCAGGAACTGCTCTAACTCGGAATAGAAGAGTTGGGAAAACATCCACTACATTAGAGTTGCCTTGAGAACCGTACCATTTTTCCTCTTAGCAGGTCCAATACACGACCGATGGAAAAGATGAATAAAACGGCGAAGATACGATTCTTCTTTCGCCCATTCTCGTCTGACCCTGAGGTCCAGATGGCGGTTTTCGCGGCCTTCTTGGTGATGTACCTGACCAGCCTGAGCGGAAACGCCGCAGTTGCCGTCCTTGTCCAGATCAACCCCTCCCTCCACGTCCCCATGTACTTTTTCCTCGCCAACTTGGCAGTTCTGGAAATCTTCTACACATCTTCCATCGCACCCCTGGCCTTGGCAAACCTTCTCTCGATGGGAAAAACTCCTGTTTCCCTCGCAGGCTGTGGGACACAAATGTTTTTCTTCGTCTTCTTGGGAGGAGCCGACTGTGTCCTGCTGGCGGTCATGGCTTACGACCGGTTCGTGGCCATCTGCCGGCCGCTGAGCTACACCCTCGTCATGCACTGGCGCGCGTGTGTGGAGCTGGTGGCGGGGAGCCTGGTGCTCGGGTTCCTGCTGTCGCTGCCCCTGACCATTTTAATCTTCCACCTCCCCTTCTGCCGCAGCAATGAGATCTACCACTTCTACTGCGACATGCCCGCTGTCCTGCGCCTGGCTTGCGCGGACACGCGTGTGCACAAGACGGCCCTGTACATCATCAGCTTCATCGTCCTGAGCATCCCTCTCGCGCTGATCTCCATCTCCTACGTCCTCATCGCGCTGGCCATTGTCCAGATCCGCTCAGCCCCGGGGCGCCGCCGAGCCGTCTCCACCTGCTCCTCTCACATCTTAGTGGTCCTCCTGCAGTACGCCTGCACCAGCTTCATCTACCTGTCCCCCGGTTCCAGCTACTCTCCGGAGGTGGGCCGGGTTGTGTCTGTGGTCTACACTTTTATCACCCCCATTTTAAACCCCTTCATCTACAGCGTGAGGAACAAGGAACTGAGAGACGCCCTAACGAAGGCACTGAGAAAGTTCTAGGTGGGGCGATCCTGCGGTCTCCTCAGATGCAGGCGCTTCTCAGGGTGAAATGCAACATTATTCGTAGTTACGCTGGGGTCTGGCATGTGCGAGGTCCTGAGTGTGATCCCAGCATGGCAAGAAATTAGTAAATAAAAATGAAAATGACTGTGCTGTGGTGACACGTGTAAGACAGCAATGCCAGGAGCAAAGTGAGGTACGTGACCTGTTATTGTGGGACTTGCAGGGAGAACTAGTGGCATTGTTTTCCTGAAAATAAAGCTATGTCACAGAAAGCAAGATGATGTCCCAGATGTGAATGAAAAGAGGAGAATCAAGATTTATTGGACAGCAGCTGCACACTAGGCACTTTATGTGGATTATCTCACTTAACCCACAGTAACCCATAGTCTCACCATCTTCATTTTTCAGAGAAGGAAACTAAAATGGCTAAACGAAGATACATCCTTGTCTTGGTTACTTTTTGCTCGTTGCCGAGACAAAATACCTGACGCCCAAAGTTAGGGAAGGAAACGTTTATTCTTACAGTTTCTCGGGAGTTTCAGCCCATAAAGTGGGCTCCAAGGCAGCATGGGATGACGGGGCTACAGTTCATGGCGGCTGCAAGCTGCAAGCCACAATCCGCGCTGGCGAGAGAGAGAGGGCGGAAGCCGGGAAGCAAGCAAGAGGAAGACTCGCCTTCCCTTATACTGTATCTCAGCTCCACCCCTGGGCGGGTGTAGCAGTCACGTCATTAATCCTGGCGCCATTAATCCTGGCGCTAGATAACAAACTGATCACAAGTCAGACTCAGCCCCATCAAAAGTATGAGGACTTGGGGGTACATAGCATATCCTATACAATCCTGATGAGAACCCGGTGCTTAGAAACCTGAAGACCAAGACGTCTTCCTGCCGATCCGCTCTGGCGTGAAGTTGCTCTGCTGTGGGGATCACAGGGAACCTCGGGCAAGTCACCCCTTCTCCACTGTCCACGTCCTTCCTTCCGAGGTGGCAGGGGTGAGCCAGGAGATTCCGAGTGTCCTGTCGATGTGGTGATGTTATGTTCCAGAATATTGGCCAACCCATACTAAGTGGCACAAAATGAAAACAACGACAACAAAAAAAGACTACATTGTGAAAGGAAGCTTCCCTTTGGCGTTTCTCATTTCATTCACCAAATTGAAAACCCATGGCAGTGCTCATAATTTTTGAAGCACATCCCTGCAATAAAAAGGTGATAGTAAAGGCAAATGTTATTTAATTTAATAAGTAAAATCATGGGGGAAGATAAAGTGGACATCACCAAATCTTACATTCTTCAAGAACCTCTTCCTTAGTGTCCTGGATAGGCACCCGAGGGGAGATTCTTCCGAGGAAAGGAATTGTTAACTCGAGATGTTCCATTTCTTAGTAGGCAGTCCAAGTTGTTGAAGTACTGCATTTCACCTTGAGCTGAAGTCTATCAACAAACACCTTTCCTCCTTTGGTCCCAATTTTACCTTCCAGGGATCTGGCCTACAAGACAGCTCTTCCAATGTATTAAGACCTATTTGGTATATTCTGTACCTCTACTCCTCTTTCCTCTAGAGCAACTCCAGCTCCTCCTCCAGGAGGTTCTGTTTGACGTCTTTTACTCAAATAGTCACCTTCAAATTTCTTCCAGTTTCATAACTTTCTACAGATTTTCACCCAGAAATGACCACAGTAGGCTGGGAAGATTTTGTTCTGAGGAACTGTTACTTTTCATGACCTGTAAACTGAATTCTTATCGATTTTTTTTTGGTTACTTTACACTCATAAATTTGGTATCAAATGAAGCACCATAGTTTGTGTATTATTTTAGGTCTATCTGAACCTAATTTCTTTTTTAGTAGCACAAAACTTTGGACTTCTATATATCTTGCGTAATGTTGTCGTTGATACATTGTGTCAATTGGAGAAGTTTAGAAGTTCAAGGAAGGGACTTAGCAGGGAGCCAGGGTTATCACTTTGTAAATTTCCTAAGCCTGTGCAAGAGGAGGGCAAGTGTGAGTGCTACACCTGCCCTGGGGGTGGGGAGGGGCCTGCTTACTGTGCACAGAAGGAACAGAGGCGTGCTCTCCCGCTTTTGCTCCTGCTGCTTTTGCTGTCCTCTGCCGCCCTGTGCAACGCCTCCCTGCCTTGGAGCCAGCTGATTATAGACTGAAACCTCCACACACTGTGAGCTAAACAAACCTTTTCTTCCTTCATTTTGGATGTCAGGTATTTTGTCCCAGAAATGAGAGAAAAGTAACTAAGACAGATAAATTAGGTTTTACTGGTTTAGGTCGGGTAATGCAAACTGCCAAAGTCATTCTTGGGCTCTGTTTTATTCATCATGTGTTGTGATCAAAATTGCAACCATATTTCATTTTCATTGCCAAATCGTAGATGAAAGTGCAGAGTGGGACAGAATGGAGACAGAGTATCTTGCAGTCTTCCTCTTCAGGAACTGTTCAGTTTGGTATCTGTTCACCTAATGCCATGGTGGAGTGCTCTAATTACAGCCCCCACTAAGTCCAGCCTCCTTACACCTAGATCTCCGCCTAACGCCTCCCACCCCTCTAGGCATAGCTGTGTGACTGGCTGCAGCCAATGGGACGTTAGAAGGCGTGGACACACACACTGCTTTGGAGACAGTCATCTGTCACATAGGTGGAGCTAGAATGACAGCCCATCGGGTGAAGAGGAACAGTCAGGGCTACACTCCTGAGACCGCCCCTACTCAACCTACCAGACAGTTTTAGCTGGGCTCAAACGCTAGTGAGACCAACACAGCCTGGACCCAACTGCAGACACACAGAGCTGGGGACAAATGAATGACTGATATTTTAAACCCTTGTTTAGAATGGTTTTTGCAGCAATAAATAAACAACAGGCTCACCATCTCATTTATAATTACCCATCTCTTCCATAAGGATACCATTCAGACAGATGGTTTCATGTAACTAAGATATACCACAGCACTTCATAAATCTAACCATGTGGAGCCTTATTTTTATTTTTATTTATTTATTTTGGGGGTGGGTAGCGGGGATGGAACTCACAACCTCACACTTGCTAGGCAGGTGCTTGTGCTGCCAAGCTAAATCCCCAGCCCCCGAGCCTTATTTTTAAAATGAGATGAATTTGACATGATTTAGCACAAGTCACTTCCTGTGGAGTCTTAGGAATCACCAGTCTTTTCAGAATGCTTCCAAATTATCTAAGTAATCAAATTAACCGTTGAAATCCTCCACAATTTTGCTGGGGGTTGGAACTGAGCTGGGTATCCCACTGCTTTGAAGCCCGGTAGAAGCTGTATGTGTGTTTGTGTCCGCAGCTTTGCCTGGCAAGGAAAAGAAGTGTTTCATTAGCTGTGAATGCTTTGGGAATGAAGACCGCGTCATTCCCCTCTGAACATCCTTCACGGTGCACGGCAAGCACTTGACGGACCCTGATGGTTTACCACGGTGAAATACATTGCACCTCAGGAAACGCGTGTCCTGGTCCCGCTAAACACTGTATGTTCCTGCCAGGCATACTGCTGGATGCCTGTAATCCCAGCACTCGGGAGGCTGAGGCAGGAGCATGGACAGTTAAAGCCCAGCCTGCCAACTAAGTGACTTAGTGAGACCCTGTCTCAAAATTAAAAAATTAAGGGGCCAGGGATATAGCTCAGCAATACAGCACTTGCCTGGCAAGCACAAGGTCCTGAGTTCAATTCGCAGTACCTAAATAAATAAATAAATAAATAAATGATTTAAAAGGGCTGGGGATATAGCCGGGCGTGGTGGCGCACGCCTTTAATCCCAGCACTCGGGAGGCTGAGGTAGGTGGAGCGTTGTGAGTTTGAGGCCGGCTTAGGCTACAAGGTGAGAGCAAGGCCGGCCTGAGCTACATAGTGCGACCCTGCCTCAAAAAACCAGGGCTGGGGAGTTTGGCTTAGCGGCTTAAGCACCTGCCCTGGCAAGCGCAAGGCTGTGAGTTCAATCCCCAGTGCCGCAAAAAAAAAAAAAAAAGGGCTGGGGATATGGCTTAGCATGAAGCTCTTGCATTCAATTGTGTAAAATACCTATATGAATAGATCTTCACTCAGAATATGTTGACAATTCGTAATTTATCCTTGCTTTGAAGCTAGTGTTATTGATGTAACCAACTTCTCCAATATTTGCAAGCTGGCGTCCTCCATGTAGATGTATGCTGCACCCTCATTTCCAGTTTACTGAGTTCTTACTGTTAGAATTCACTTAATAGAAATTCAGCTTCATTCTTGAGTCTCACAATTATGCCTGAAGGCCACATGCTGTGAGTTGAGAATTATTATATCATGCCCACGTGAATGTCCCTAAAGGTCCCCACTTCTTGTAATAAGGCCCAAGGTAATCAATCTGTGGCATGAGTAATTACGATGCTTCAAGCTTGGTCTCTTGACAAGTCTCTTGTTGCAATGGCAACATTCAAAACTGCAGCTTCTGTTTCTGGTTAGCGTCCAAATTTTGAAACTAATTATTTCTTTTGTTTCCTTTCTAAAATACTCATACCCTTTGATAATTCCCTTTACCAGCTTCATTGATTAAGACGAGTAGGCCTGCCACTCCTTTGACACCATATCCCCTGCACACTAAGGTAATGACAACCCAAGTGTGTACACTTACGAAACTTGTCTGAGAATATTTAACATTCATTTTAACATTTTCAACAAAACCTCCACGAAACTAAAATTATAATGCACCCTTGATCAGGATTGGGAAATGGAGCATCAGCATGGTTAGAGGATTTATCCAGAGCCATCCAGCTAGTCAGGGCGGGAAGCAGAACTCTAATCTACTGTTAAATGTTCTAATGAAGCCCAGCCCACGCTGAAAGCAGCCCACACGCACCAAAGTGTCTGTTTGTGTCTATTACACAGTTCTAATTATGAGACTCATGATCAACTCTGCCATCTGCTTTATGAAAACTCAGATCCCACATTTTAATTGTACATTTCCTCACAGTGGATTTGCACAGACAGCATGAATCTCAACCCGGGGAGACAGTAAATGAATCAACCTAATGACTGTAAGCAAGAGTGCCTTGAAGTCTTCTGTCACACAAGTTCCAACGTTCTGGATCAGTCCTTTTGATTGCCATAGATGGAGAGTCTTCAAAACCATCTAACCAGAGCCTGACATGGTGGCACATGCCTGTAATCCGAGCTCTCAGGAGACTGAGGCAAGGGGATTGTTGCAAGTTTGAGACCAGCCTGGGCTACAAAGTGAGCTCAAAGCCAGCCTGAACTGCATAGCAAGACCCTGTCTCAAAAAGACAAAAAAAAGTGGGGGAGGACTTCCAGGAAGATGGCGGAGTAGTAGGATGCAGGGAAAACAGCCTCTCTGAGAGACACCGTCTAGACGTGGGAACACATCATCTTGAGGAAGACAAAAAGGAGGGAGATGGGTTCCTTGGACCCAGGCAGAGCCTGAAGTCTGAATGGAACCCCACAGAGAGAGCAAAAAGAAAAAATTCAATTAAGAAGAAGGTGGTAGCTGGCAGTGCCTTCACCCGGAGCCAGACTCACTGTGTGAGGAGAGCTGTTGGAGCCCGGCAGTGCACGGTCATGGTGTTGGTGGCGGCTGGTGATCCCGGGATCTCTGCAGAACCATTCCTTGGTGGAGGAGAGCGGCGGGCGTGGAGGACTGTGCTGGCTGGTGGTGAGTGCGGAGAGCTTGATCCTCCCGCGGGAGAGAGCGATTTACCAGAAGCTGTTCCTGAGTCAGGCCAGATATGCTTGGGGCTAAAACTGTTGCCAGCTTCCCCCAGTGGTTCCTAGCTGGGCGCAGACCCCTGGACACTGCTTGGGTGGCTGCGAGCCCGAGGAGGCCGCTCTCAGGGCAGGGGTGGTAAGGTTGTCTACTACTCCGTCCACGGACAGTTGCTGGCTTGCAGGGATACAGTGCCACGACTTGGGTTGCTGTCTCCACAGGCTGTTTACCAGTGAATCCGGAGAGAACCCCAGAAGTGGACTCTTTTTTTTTTTTTTTTAAAGTGTGAGTGTGGTTTCTGCCCTCCTTTTGGGTCTGGTCTTGTTCTGTTCTCTTTTCTGTTTCTTTTGGCTTTCTTCTCCCTCAGTCTTCTGCAGTGGTGTCCCTGAGTTGGTGGACCCATCTTTGTTCTCCAACCTACTTGCAGTCTCTTTTCCCTTATCCCGCTTTTCTGCTTTTTCTTAGATTCATTTTGGGTCCTCACCCTTGGGGACAGAATTGACATTCTGTGAACCTAAGTATTATACATGATTGTTTTGCATTCTGTTGTATGGATATAAATTCGGTTTATATGGTTGGGGGTTGTAAATCAGGGGTTGGATCACTTTACTGTTTTGTTGGCTGTGTTTGGTGGTATGGGTGCCACTGCAGCCAAAAACGACTCAGTTGAACTGGATAGCTGTTGGTCTTGCTGGTCCAGGACTGGGGTTGACTGGGGGTCGCAGAGAGGGCTGGGGTGTGGTGCCAAGGAACTAGGGACTGGGCTAGGCGAGCAGTGGTTTCTCATCTCTGACAAACCGAGGAGGTGGGATTTTCCAATAGACTCAGAGCCCAGGAACCAGTTACACCTGGAAGATATCTCCAGGAAGTGCTCATCACCTGGAAGTCCTTAATACCACCATTAAAGTAACCCACTGCAGGCAACTAACAGGCATCACTTTAGGAATTAAACTAAAAAAGAAAAGAAATGAGAAGATGCTTAAACAGGTCACAACCCTAGACACCCAGTTCACCAAAAGCAAACCCAGGGGGCAATGAGGCTGGAAAATCTGAAAGCCCCCTATGAGGTTTCTTAGAAGTGGTAACAAAGCAGTCGAATGAGGCTTTGGAAAAAATGAAATCAGAAATAATCTCTCAAATAACCACAGAGATAACCAAAATGTATATCATGCTTAGTGATGTTAAGGCAGATACAGACAAAAAAAATAAACAAGCTTAAGCAAATTAGGGGACAACATAGGAAGCAAATGGATTCCATAAAGCAGATTCAAGTAGATATCCAGGAGAATAGAAACTCTACTGAAGGTATTCAAAGCAGATTATGCCAATGTGAGGACAGGAGCTCAGATATTGAAGACAGACTCACAGTTAGTGACCACCAGGAAAAGAAAGATTCTTCAAAACTAGCAAGG
>RJWM01048057.1:0-11644 GCA_004363535.1 Dasyprocta punctata | reverse complement strand
AACAACCACCTAGCCTCATACCCAGGGAATATATTAAGCAAATCACCCTGTAAGTCCAGCCCTCAAACCTTCCTTCCTGAAATACTACCCCAAAGAATGTAACCGATCGTTTAAACTAACCAATGTAATTTACTTTTTGTAACCACGCTTACTAACCCCACCTCCCTTTGTCCTAATGCCATATAAGCCCCTCCAGGTCACCACTCGGTGTACAGTCTCGGATCAATTCCAAGTGAGACTGTGCTGCCGGGCCTGGCAATAAACGCTCCATTTAAACTCTTCGGGTGCTCCGCGAGTTTTATTCATCCCGGGGGTCGATTACTCATTTCATAGTCCATACAACAGGAACCCAGAAAAAAGCAGGGGTAGCTATTATGTTTGCAGACAATGTGAACTTCAAACCAAAAATGATCAAAAGAGATAAAGAAGGTCACTACATACTTGTTAGGGGAAAAATTCAAGAGGAAGAGATTACAATCATAAATATATGTGCACTGAATCTGGGAGCACCCAACTGTGTAGGAGAATTCTTAATAGACATGAAAAACCAAATAAACAATAATACAATTATAACAGGGGACGTTAATACCCCACTGTCACAGAGAGACAGATCAACCAAACAAAAAATCAGCAAAGAAATGTCAGAACTGAATCAAACTTATGAACAAATGGACCTAGTAGATGTATACCAAGCATTCCACCCATCAACATCAGAATACACTTTCTTCTCAGCTGCATATGGGTCATTCTCTAAAAGAGAACATATACTGGTCCACAAAACATGCTTAAGTAAATGCAAACAAACTGAAATAATTTCATGCATATTATCTGACCATAGAGCAGTAAAATTGGAAATGAATGGCAAAAAAACCTACAAGAACCCCATAAACACATGGAAATTAAAGAATACTCTCCTAAATAACCAACGGGTCACAGAAGCAATTAAAGAAAAATTAAACAATATCTACAATTGAATGAAAATGCAAATACAAGTTACTAGAACCTGTGGGACACAATGAAAGCAGTCCTCAGAGGGAAATTTATAGCACTAAACTCCCACATCAGACAAACGGAATGAATACACATAAACAACCTAATGCTGCACCCCAAACTTCTAGAGAAAGAATACCAAGTCAAGTCCAAAGCCCAAAGAAGGGAGGAAATTAGCAAGATCAGAGCAGAAATTAATGCAATTGAAACTAAGAAAACAATACAAAGAATTAATGAATTGAAGAATTGGTTCTTTGAAAGAGTAAATAAAATTGATAAACCCCTAGTCAACCTTATCAAAAAGAGGAAAGAAAAATCTCAGATTCATGAAATAAGAAAAATAAAATGGTGAAATCACTAAAGACCCTATGGAAATACAGAAGATCATCAACACGTACTTCGAAAACCTTTACTCACATAGATTTGATAACACAGAAGAAATGGACAGATTCCTAGAAACCTATGAATTATCAAAGCTGAATCAAGATGATGTAAAACTGCTGAATAACCCAATGTCAGCTAATGAGATTGAAAATGTTATTAGGACCCTACCAACAAAGAAAAGCCTGGGCCCTGATGGATTCAGTGCTGAATTCTCCAAGAAATTTAGGAAAGACTTAATACCAGCACTCCTCAAACTCTTCAATGAAATTGAAAGGGAAGCAAGTCTCCCTAACTCATTCCTGGAAACAAGTATCACCCTAATACCAAAAACCAGAGAAAGACCCAATTAAAAAAGAAAATTACAGGCCAATCTCCCTGATGAACAGAGATGCAAAAATCCTCAATAAAATCCTGGAAAATAGAATACAGAAAGTTATCAGAAAGATTATACACCATGATCAAGTGGGATTCATCCCAGGAATGCAGAGATGGTTCAATATACGCAAATCAATAAATGTAATATACCACATCAACAGAGCCAAGGACAAGAACCACATGATCATCTCAATAGATGCAGAAAAAGCTTTCGACAAAATCCAACACCCATTCATGATCAAAACCCTACAGAAAATTGGACTCGATGGTCTCTACCTCAACCTGATAAAAGCCATATATCATAAACCAACAGCCAACATCTTACTAAATGGAGAAGAACTGAAAACTTTCAACCTACAATCAAGAACAAGACAAGGATGTCCATTATCACCACTCCTATTCAATATACTTCTGGAAATATTAGCCAGAGCAGTTAGACAAGAGAGAGAAATAAAGGGAATAAGGATAGGAAAGGAAGAAGTGAAATTATCATTATTTTCAAATGATATGATACTCTACATAGAAGACCCCCAAAAACCCATTAAAAGACTTCTAGAAGTAATAACCATGGATACAAGGTCAACATTCAAAAATCAATAGCATTCCTGTACACAAACAACAAAGTCACTGACAGAGAAATAAGGGAAACCACACCCTTCACTATAACATCCAAAAAAAATGAAATACTTAGGAATCAATCTAACAAAGGAAGTAAAAGATCTATACAGTGAAAATTACATTACTCTGGAGAAGTCAAATCAAAGAAGATTTCGGAAAATGGAAAGATATTCCCTGTTCATGGATAGGAAGAACAAACATCGTGAAAATGGCCATTCTCCCAAAATTATTATACAGATTTAATGCAATCCCAACCAAAATAGCACTTGCCTGCCTCACAGAGCTAGAGAAAGCATTCCTGAAATTCATCTGGAACCAGAAAAGACCTAGAATAGTAAACGCAATTCTAAGCCACAAAGGTAAGGCAGGAAGCATCACAATCCCCAACTTGAAACTATAGTACAAAGCTACTGTGATAAAATCAGCATGGTACTGGAATCAAAACAGACCTGAAGATTAGTGGAATAGATTAGATGATACAGCCACAGCTACAAACACACTTAGCCAACTGATCTTTGACAATAGGGCCAAACATGTACATTGCAAGAAAGATAGCCTCTTTAACAAATGGTGCTGAAAAAACTGGCTTTCTATATGCTGTAAACTAAAACTAGATCCATGTCTATCCCCATGCACTAAAATAAAGTCAAAATGGATGAAAGATCTGAATATTAAAACAGAGACGCTAAACTTACTAGAAGACAAATAGGTAAAAATCTTGATGACATAGGAGTAGGCAGAGAGTTCATGAACAAAACTCAAATTGCATGGGAAACACTTCCCAGATTCAACAATTGGGATCTCATCTTACTAAAAAGTTTTTGCATGTCAAAGGAAATCTCCAACAGAGTGAAAAGAAAACCCATGAACTGGGAAAATATCTTAGCCAATTGTCCATTAGACAAAGGACTTCTATTCAAAACATATAAAGAATTAAAAGAAATCAGGGCCCTAAAATTCAAGGACCCAACCCAAAAATGGGCATCTGAAATGAATACACACTTCTCAGAAATATAAATGGCAAATAAATATATGAAAAAATGTTCAACATCAATGATCATTCGGGAAATGCAAATTAAAACACCGAGATACCATCTCACTCCAGAAAAAAACGGCCAAGATTAAAAAGTGAACCAACAACAAATGCTGGAGGGGCTGTGGGGAAAAAGGAACTCTTCTCCACTGTTGGTGGGATTGTAGACTGGTGCAACCACTGTGGAAGTCAGTGTGGAGATTCCTCAAGAAGCTAGGATTAGAGATCCCATTCAACCCAGCTATCCCACTTCTGGGCATTTTTCCAGAAAAATTGAAAACATCACACCATAATGATATTTGTACACCCATGTTTATAGCAACCCAATTTGTAATAGCCAGATCTTGGAAACAACCCAAGGGCCCATCAATCAAGGAATGGATAAAAAAGATGTGGTATTTTTATACAATGGAGTACTACTCAGCTATCAAGAAAGATTGCATTGAGACTTTTATAAGTAAATGGACACGACTAAAGGCCATACTCGTAAGTGAGATAAATCAAACCCACTTGTGTAAATACCATATTGTCTCCCTAGGGTAAGAAACTGAAAAAGTATATATGATCCAAAATCTATAATAAATACTATGGAAGGGTAAAAAACTGCTCAAAGTGCAAAAGTAATTGAGAAGGGAAAAGGGGGAAAGAGGGAAGGGAAAAGGAAAAACATATAAATCTGTATATATGTATATGTAAGATAACTAAAATGAACATACTGCTGAATGTATTAGATATTGAGAAAGAACGGTTAATACTTATATGATTAGATCAATTTTACATATCTATGTCTGTTAATGTAAACAACCATTTTGAAGGTAACAATACGCAATATTGCAACCATTGTCAAGTTTCTATCACCCTATTTTGTAAACCTATAATGTTACTGTTGTGCATTTGCTCTAGTCATTTGTTTGTCTCTTTTGCTTTTTGTCTTTCTTATATGTGTCATTTTTTCTCTTAAATAAAAATATATGTATATATAACTCTAAGAACTGTGATTAATTACTTCACAGATTTGCCATCTGCTTCATCAAATCCAACAAGGTGAGAAATGACAACTTTGGACTAAGGAAAATGAATGTCAATAAGGTTGTGCTTCTACTACCCTTTGTGAAAAAAAAAATGCAAGTAAGACTTCTATATGAGTCAATGGTATGACAGTATATGCTTAATGATCACCTTTTTTCCAGTTTTATTAAGGTATGACCAAATTTAAAATTGTGTATGTTTAAGATAGACAATTTGATATGTACATATATATGTATTGTGAATGGATCAGCACAATCAAGTTAATTAAAATATCCCATCAGTTCTGTAGTTACCGAGTGTGTGGAGGTAGTGGTGAAAACATTATGAGATGAATGCAAGATTTTATGTTCAACCCAGCTATTCCCCTTTTAGATATCTTCCTAATGTTATTTAAAGACATACTATTACAGTGATACATGCATACCCTACATTGATAGCTGCACAACTCATGATAGCTAAATCTTGGAAGTGCCTTATATGTCCATCAACAGATTTTAAAAAGTGTGGTATTTATGAACAATGGAATACTACTCTATTGTAAGGAAGAATGAGTCATGTGTAGGGAAATGGATGCACCTTAAGAACATAATGTTAAGTGAAATAAATCAACACACAAACTTAAATGTCTATGATTTCTTGTAGATGAGAAAGATAATAGGAAATAAGAAGATGGTTTTTTTCATATGGGAAGGGGACCATGATATGGTGGTGAGGGAAAGGGGATAAAAAAATTATGATATACACACACATATTATATATATACATATATATCTATATATATGTATATATATCCATAGATATAGATATAGATATAGATATATCCCATGAGTCATTATGTACTGCAAACATGTACTAATAACAATGTAAAAGTTGAAAAATCAACAAAAAAATTTTTAGTAAATTTTGCAGATTCAGTACATGACTACCTGACATGATCAACAAATATTTTTAAACAAAAATTCACCACAAGAATGATTACTCTGAAAAAGAACCTCCCATACTGTTCCCAGTCTTGCACAAATAAAATATTCAGTACCAGAATACAGTTAGTTCTCTTAGAAACCAAAGAAAATATTTTATCCTGTACCAACACAGATGTTATTCAATTTTATGTATAAGTTTAATAAATATCAAATATTCAATTACAATATTAAATCAACAAACCTATCATTGCCTAATTTTTCATAGTTACATAGAACCCCTTGTGAGATACAAAGAATTTAGTGACTCTACATACCATACCTTTAAACATTTTTAAAAAGAGTAGGAGACATAATGATGCTGGATGAATGCCCTTAGCATCTCTGGACAAACTAGTAAAACAGAACCATGAGCTCTAGAGATTAAAAAAAAATTAAGTGATTGTACATATGAAGGCAAATTAATAAAGGTAAATGAAAAGCTCAAGGATTCAAATTCATGTTCCAGACACCCATTAAAAATCTAACAATGTCTGAGAGTTGTCTGAAGAAGAATCTTCTCCCCTTTAGACATAGGGCTAAATTTCTATTAAAAAAAAAACTAACCACAAGTCCTCATGATTCAATAGACTCAATTACAGCACCAGTTCAGTACTCAACCTCAAAGACTAGAAGTTTAATTACAATAATTCATCCAACAAATATTAACTAACTTTTGGCAAAATAAAAGTTTGAGGTAATATCTAAGTTTGCTTTTGTTGTTGAAATATTAAAGTTTGTAAAGCAGAAACAGATCATATCAAATGGACTCAGTCTGTCTTTTAAGAAAATCACAGGACAGGCATTTTTAAAAACAGGGGACAGCATTGCTTATTGAGGTTTTAGTAATTTACTTGATATGATACCTTCAAGACACGGCTAAGTTATACTACCTAGTCAATTGTCTGATTTCATGTAGGCATAAATGGAAATTTTCATGTCACACACATGTCAAAAACGTGAATAGAAGATGATCATTTGGGTTGGTACTTCAAATTTTTATATACATCAATAGATTTTATGTACGTAAAATCAGTATAAATTAACTCAAGAACATAAAAATTAAAGATTTATATACTACAGCAAGTGAAAGAACTCAATAAAATTGACTAAAAAAAGCTCTTATCATATGATCCTGTGCTATATATTCTACTGTCCCTTATAGTTCTATCTTTGGGATGTTTCCTCTAATAAATGATATGAATCTCCTTAAAATTGATTTTATAGCTTGCTAAAAACATGACATTTTTTACAAATTAAGTTGCTTGTTTCAAAAGTGTTTTTAAAGTCTTCATTTAAAAATCTTTATTACAATACAACATGACTACATAAAAATGTACAAATCATTGAGGAATTATTACCAAGTGAATAAATCGATGTAATAACTACCCAGATCATAAAACAATATTCCCCAGGAGTTCTGCCACATCCCTTCTCAGCCATTACCACCTCTTTACTTCTCCCTAAAGTAATCAATGGTCATTTCTAACACTTAGTATCATTGGAACATTATATAAATGGAAATATGCAGCATATATCTTCACAATTCATTTGCTCAAAAGAATATGTCAGGTCCATCCAAGTTGTTGCTTGTAACCTCAATATGCTTATTTACACTATATGCAGCATTCTATCACATAAACCAAACTCTACCAATACATTACAATTTTGACTAGGCCTTTTTAAACTTAGGGTTAACAATAATTTGATAGTCACTTGCATGCATTTTTCTTCAGCATAAATCAAGGAGTAAAGTTGATGTAGTAATAATTTAATTACAAATTTTAAAAGAGCATACTAAAAGTAAAACCTTTGATACTTTATTTTTAATTAATACATAAATATGTTCCTGAATTCATGCATTTCATATATATGAACTAAAACCTAAAAATACAGATATATCATACTACAAAGATATGGCAGTTAGCCCAGACAACCACAATCTTAAGGCATATGACTCAAATGGAAAAACAAAACAGGCCTGAATTTGAGTCTGGTTTTATGGTGTTACTGCCATTACCTTAAAATATAATTGTTATGGTTTAGCTCTAAATATCCTCTCAAAGTTGCATATGTTCATAGGTGGTGCCTGATCACAAGAGGCAAGTCACTGTGGGCCTGACCTGGAAGGATGTATTCTTGGTCCCTGTTCTCCCCTTCTTTCTCGTTTCCAGGAAGTGAGCAGGTTTCTATCATCAGGCAATTCTACCATACAGTTTCTGCCTTGGAATTAACAAACCATTGACTAAACCAGCTGAATCTGTAAGACCAAATAAACCTCATCTTCTTTAATTTGAAGGTGTCAGGTATTTTGTTCTGGGGACAGGAAAGTGACTAAAACAAGAGTCCTTAAAGGCCAAAAATAAAAATCTAGAAATTTCTGAAATTCCAAAGTAATAATGTCAGTTGGACCTGTTGGCAAACATCTGTAATTGTAGCATTCTGAAAAGCTGAGGCAGGAGTAGCACAAGTTCAAACCCGGCCAGGGCAATTTAGTAAAACCCTGTCTCAAAATTTAAAAGTTAAAAAGGGCTGGGAATGCAGCTCAGTACAAAGATCCAGGGTTCAATCCCTAGTACTGCTAAAATGAAAATGATTCCAAACTGTTACAAAAATTCTCAGAACTCCTTCTTTAACTCTCATAATTAAAGTGAGCTTTATTTTGGTTTTACCCATCACTTGGTATAAACTTCCTGATCTTTTGGTTTTCCACATACTCTGAAATAAAAATTGTGCTTTATCCCTGTTGGCTTTCTCTCCCTCCAGTAATTACAATCTTTCTTCAAACTACCTTTGGAAGAATTCTTTTGAAGTGTATTCATAGTACAATTGATAGTTGGAGTAGCAAATTCAAGATTGTGGGATGAGTCAGTAGAGGGTAGGTCTGGGACGAGTGCATCAAGAAGCTAGATGGATCTTCCTGTAAGCCATGGAAACCAGGCAGGGCCCAGGAAGAGAAAAGCCAAATTGCCTTTCCCATGAGCTACGCAGACCATGTGGGGCCCAGGAAGAGAGAAGACAGTTTGTACGGGCTGAGAATCAAGACACACACACACACACACACCACCGTAAGCAACCGGTTGGTTTGAAGGACAGGCTGAGTTGATAGCAACTGAGGTACAAAACCAACTAAATTCTTGTATTGTTTGACTGACTTTGCAGGACTAAGGCCAGTACTCTGAGCATCTACTGGGGGGATAACAGTATGCAAAATGGCAAATATGGGGGATTTCCGTCTGTCTTGTCTTTGTAATCCAATATTGTTCTCATTGTTTTGTTTTGTTCCAATTTATTGTTTTGTTTTATTCAATGCTCTGTTTTGGTTTTATTCTGTTTTGTTTTATTCAATTTTATAATGTCTGAGGGAATGGACAGCTATTGTGAAGATAACAAGATATATTATAGTAGCCATTGTTGATGACCTGTTGCCCTGTTTTGAAGTTCTGTACCACTTTCACTGCTTTGTTTTGATTGACTTTATCCTGTTTTGTACTGTTGGGTTTTATTCTCCTTAAAATAAAAAGATTGTGACAGACAAAAATACTTGTACAATCACTATAAATTCCAACTAAAAATAGTTTCTGAAAGGAACTCTACCATTAACATAGTCTGCAAGAAATTCTTACTTCAGAATTATATAAGTTAAATTTCAGTGACTCAACATCTCATTCACACATCCTGACAGTAGCAAACACAGTAGTGCACACCTGTAATCCCAGGCCTGAGGCAGGAGGATCGCCACGTGCTCAAGGCCAGCAGGGACTATAGAGTGAGATCCTATCTCAAAACAACAAATCCTGACAGTCAATAAGTTTTAGTGACCTGTCAAACATAGCACTAAACAATAATTAGCCTTTTTCTTGGTGTGTATTCAACGTTTGCATTCTGGTTGTGAAAATAAAGGAGGGAGTTTACATTTTGTCTCCTCTAACTACTGAGGCTCTTTAAAGAGTGTTTTATAGAAACCATTTGTTATCATTAGACCAGTGACTATTTTTAGAGACTTTGCAGTTTGCAAATGTGTCAGATTCTACATAATTTTTTGTATCATTCACACTAAAGTTGCAGAAACACTCATTTTTAAAAAATTGATACTTGTTCCTCAGAATATAGCACGAGAATAGAAGAAAAAGTCAAATGCATGCAGGTGGCAAAACATCTGATATTTTCAAAACTGTGATAAAAATTCAGCAATAGTTGTACCGAGATGATACAAGCAGGTTTTTCAAGTACTACTTGAGAGAAGTACTACCACTTAACTACAGATACTCTGATTAAATTAAATTACTCATTTTTAAGGTACTGTTTAAATTTGAATTCCCTCTATTCACATGATGAGAACAGGCTTCATGTATCACCAATTACAGTGACCTTGTTCATCACTGATGAGGAATTGAAGATAATGCAGTCTTTGCAATAGCCTGCATTATAATATGAACAGGATTAGACATGACAGAATATTGATCGTTTTCCAGATAGTTTAGGCCAGTCACAGAGTAATCAATCAGTGAGTAGTACAATTGATGACACAGAGGTCAGACAGTTCATATAGCCAAGTTCTTTTCACCACACTCCATTCACCCAGGTAATTCAGTCATTATGACAGCCAAAAATTTGTGATGGATTAGGTGATTTTCAGTTCAGTTCTTAGCCAGCCTAGATCAACTTCATTGTTTATCCTTCACTACATTATTTTCCATTTGAAATCAAACTGTATTTAAGTAAAACTATTTTAGGCCAAATAGCTTTTATAGCTACTCAGTGTAAATGGTGATTGAACAGTCATCAACCCAGATTAATTTTAGGACTGCTTTAACCTACCTGCACACGTGTATGGTTTTCATAATTACTTAGTACAAAAGAACTATATTAATGCAAATAGCTTCTGTAATCAATTGTGTAAGGTTGAGGGGACCTAATCTGATTGGTAAAAATCAAAATTAGTTAAATTCAAATATTCCAAGCTTTCCAATAAATGTTCAATTTTAATGTAGTTAGTAGTCTTTTTCCATTATGAAGATTTCATGAGCAGACGGTACTCTACAAGAATTTTCAAAGGATTTATGTGTTAAATGGATGAAATATAATGGGAGCTTACTCTGAGCAGAAGAATTTTAAGAGCATGGGCATAAGAGCATAAAATGACAGGACCAGGGAGGTACTCAGGGCCTTCGGAACTGCACTGCAAGGTTAGAAGTGCGTCATTAAAATGTGCTGGGGATGGATTTTTCTAAAGGAAGAGAAATATTCAGAAATGAAATTTTAACATAGTACCTTCTACACTGCACATACATTTATCAAAGCTAGGTGTATGTACTAATCAAATTACCTATAGGAAATATATTGTGACAGTACAAAAAAGAAAGAGTTTAAACTAAAGCTGTAATTGGTGGTAGTTAGGAGATTTCAGATAATAGTTTTAGACAATGTTGAGTAGTTGGAAATTAATGATTAACTGAACATAAACAAAATAAAGCTAAATAGGATTTTTAATCAATGCCTAAATTTCTGCCTCTAAAGTAAATACATGATCAATTGGAGACATGAAAAATGTCAGTGTCTGGAATACTTTTCCAGGAAAGTGTCCAGTAAGCAGCTGAGATGTAAGATCTTGGCTAGACATGAACAAGACAATTATTATCACACAAATAGTCGTTGAAGATGTAGAGGTAATCAGTAAGCTGAGGGAATCCTACTGATAGAGAAATGAAAGTTAGAATCTAGGAAACATAGATAAGACAGCAGAATACCAAAATTAGGAAGAGTGATATGGATTTGTTCAATCAGATAAAATGACTTAATAGCAGTGGTAGGAATTAGTCACTCAATAGCCAAAATTTTCTATTTATATAATTATCATTTCTGCATCACAGGAATGTTGCCAAGCAGATAAAGGAGGTGAAAATTTCAGGTTGGTAAGTAAAGTCTTAGTGTAATCAAGAGGATGATTGCTAATGCACAAAAATGATCATTAGGTATGTCCACATGGTTCTGTGGCAATTCAGTAGTGATAAGCAGACTGGTATCCCAATAATACAGGTAGATATTTCTTATGAGTTACAGTGGGTTCACCCAAAGAAGGTATGTTGCAGTTCTAACCCTCAGTATCTCAGAATGGGTCCTTACATGGAAATTGCTTTGTCACAGATGTAATGAATTAAGATGAGGTCAAACAGGGCTGGTGTTGATCTTTAATCCAACCGGTGTCCCTACAAGTCATCTTTGTAAGGATTCAGACATATAGAAAGATCATCGT
>RJWM01048056.1:0-11648 GCA_004363535.1 Dasyprocta punctata | reverse complement strand
ATTTAGGCACATGTAGACCTGAGAGTCAGTGCTTTTCAGCAAAAACAACTTTCAGGTGTCTGAAATCTAAAAAACTAGTAACTTAAAGACATATCAATCTAATAAGTTGTGTGCACAAAAACAGTAACACCATGCTTGATTTTAAAATCTCAAAATCTTCTCCTTTTAAAAATGTGATCAGAACAAGAAAGTAATTAGACTCTCTTTTACTCAACATTGTATTAAAGTTATAAAAGGAACAAAAGATATAAAAATTGAAAAAGGAAAAATAAAACTACATGCAGATACTGTTTGTGTATATAGAAAACTTAAAACAATTCAGAGAAATTATGAGAAAAAGGTAGCAAAACAGATTACACAAAATTAATTTCAGTGTATAGATCAGAAACAAAATAAAATAATTTAAAGACTGAAAGAACATCAAAAAGATCAAATATTCAGGCAAGGAGATTTGCAAGACATTTTATGGAAAAATTATGGCTTACTATTGAGAGAAAACATGAAATATCTAAGTGTATAGATTGCAAAACAACATTCTAAAGCTATAAATTTTCCCCAAATTGATCTACAGATGATATAATATAAATCAATATCCAAACCAGGAGCAAGATACAGATACGTGTAATTATATGTTGACTCAAAACCTATATGGAAACAGAAAAGGTCAAAGCCAATAGCAGTGGAAATTATTTTTAAAAGTAAGATGGGAAGATTTTTACCTACTGGGTATCAAGACATAAATCTACTGTAAGACAATATAGTATGTCATTGATGTGATAGACAAAGAGATAAACAGATCAAAATAAATCCCAGAAAGATGAGTTGCTCAGTCAAGACACATAATTTAGAACAAAAGTAGTTTTGCTAAACAGTAGGGAAAATGTTTCTTCAAACAGCAGTGCTTGAATAACCAGATTACTTTATGGAAAAAAAGAAATGCAGGGCTTTACATTATAAATTCTAGTTGGACTAAGGACCTAAACATAAAAAGCAACAAAACAATGTTGTTAAAACACAGGACAATATCTCGATAATATAAGGAACTGGAAAAGAGTATATTCAAAAGGCTAAAAGTTAATTCCCTGATAAATAATGATTAAGCACATTTTCTTTGTTTATTATTGGCCACATAGATATCTTCTTCTGTGAAATGTCTATTTCACTCTTTTGCTCAATTTTTTCTATTGACTTGTCATCTTAAGAAATTAATTAATTCTTTATAAGGTTAAAATCAATGAGAAAAGCAAAAAAGACAAAGTTTAGAGAAGATAAAAGCAACGGATTGCATATTAGTATACCCACTTCGGAAAAAAACTAGCATTACCTACAAAATTAAAGAAATGCATATACTATGACTGAGTAATCCCTCTCCTTGGTATACACCCAACTGAAATGAAAGCAGTACACCAAGAGATTTATAGGATACTGTACAACCTAATGCTATTTTAGCCTTGCTTCATTTTTTTTCGTCCATATCAAGAAACAAAGGCTTCAAGAGTATAGTGAGCTAAAGGCAAGTCCCCCAAAGCTATGTCACTTCTTAATCTCTAGCTGCTATTAATATTACCTTAAATAGTAAAAGATGTGATGAAGGATTCTGAGAGGAGGACCTTACGCTAGATTATATGGGTAGGTCCTAAGTACAGTAACTTGTAGAAGAATAAGCAGCAGAAACGGAAAGATGTAGCCATTAACTAAGAAATGCTGGAGCCACAAAGAACTGGAGGACATAAATAAAGAATTCTCCCATAAAGACTTAGGAAGGAATATGCACCTGCCAATAACTCGATTTCAGGCTTTTGGTCTCTTAAAACTACAAACAAATACTTTAGGGGTTTTATCCTGCAAATGGTAATTTGTTATACTAGCCACAGATCACTATTACACTGTTTATTTTTTACTGAAAAATAATAAATTTTACCCAAACTCAAAATTTGGACCACAATTTTAAGCTACTACTAAAGTCAGACTTTTCTAACTTCAAACAGTTAATACACAGCCACCAATTACTCACAAGACACCTAGGTATGTATTACACACTCAAAACATATAAAAGAAAATTTCTACTGTATAATTTATCATACAAATAAATTCACAATGCAATTTTTTAAAGTACATAATTCAAACCATAATTAAAAAAAAAAGATAGCCTCATAATCAGTGAGTACTTAATTGGGCCAGTCTCCAAAAGGCAGTTTTAAAAAGATTAGCACAAACCCTTATCCAAATTCTTCCTCTTCCTTCCTTTGCAACTATTACAATCACATAATCACAACTACATGTCCATCCTACCTTTTCTTTTGACTGATCCCAGCACTAGAGACCTAGATATGACAGTTTCTTCTGTGAGACACTGACTTTCTTAAGCAATAAGTGGTATGATGTCTGCCCAAAAGTATGGTAATTCAAAATATTCAAAAAGCACAGCTGCTGATGCACATGGAAAGCTTCCAAAACACATTTCACTAAAAAGCACATGCTACGCTTTTGAACATTTCAAAACAATGCTTTAAACACTACATGCCCCCAAAGTGAATGCTGTTTTTAACATTAACAGTCTACAGACAACCTACATCAGGCATTTACTTTACTAATAAACAAAACATAAAAATTAATGTCTTCAAAACCCAGCGTATCCTACACTAGTCATCCAACAGGCTTTTGGATGGCCATACCAGGACGTCTTGTGTACAAACGTATGTCACATCTTGTCACCCTGCCAGAACCTGAAGTGCAGCTGGAAGCAGACCCTTCAGAGCCCTGGTAAGGTGCCAGGACCCACAATTGTGATTTACAAAAAAAAAGGTGGGGGGTGTGGATTAGAGTGGTTGGCAATCAACCACCAAGCACCAAGAATTAAAATGTTATTCTACTAATCTTACTGTTTGCCTCTGCAGAGTTTAGTACCCATAAAAGAATTCTGGAAAAGAGTATACACTAACCAGTCAACCTCAAATGCTTAGCTCCAATAAATTATGAAAATCTTTGAAAAGTTGTGATCTGAATGGCAAAGGTAACTCTTGCCCAAATCATACTTCATTACGTATTTTTGAGGTTTTCATGTTTCAATATTTTATTTTTGTTTCATCTTTTTTTACTTTAAAGAGAAAAGTAAAACAAAAAAATAAAAACAATAATACAGTTTCAAAACAGAATAAGAAAATAACAAATGGTTAATATATTGCATATAGTTGTCCTCAAAGTAGTTGCTCAGATTACAAAACACAGGCATGTTAAATTAAACAACCAATATAAGCACAAACAGCTCTTTTCAATGAACTAAAAGAAATTAGTATAATTATGTTAGTTATCTTGTGTGTTTATATATGTATACATATGCATATATATACATATTCTTTTCCCTTCCTTCAATTCTCCTTTCCCCCATGCCAGTTGTTTTTTTCCTTGTAAGCAGTTTCTTTCTCTTTCTCAATATCTACTACAGATTTTATATCTTACTCTTTTAGTTTCCTACACTATGGAGACAAGACGATGCTTGCACATGGGAGCTTGATTTATTTCACTTACAAGTATGGTCTCTAGTTGCATCCATTTACCTATAAGTCTTGAGTTTATCCTTCTTTACAGCTGAGTAGTACTCCATTATATAAAAATACCACATCTTTTTTATCCATTCCTCAACTGATGGGCATTTGGGTTGTTTCCAAAATATAGCTATTACAAACTGTGCCGCTATAAACATGGGTGCAAATATATCGCAAACATATGTATGATACTTTTAATTCTGAGAAAATACCCAGAAGGAGATAGCATGGTCAAATGGGATCTCTAATCTTAGTTTTTTGAGGAATCTCTACGCTGATTTCCACAGTGGTTGTAACAGTTTACACTTCCTCCAACAGTGAAGAAGGGCTCCTTCTTCCCCACAGTCCCTCCAGCATTTGTTACTGATTTCTTGATGATAGCCATTCTTTCTGGAGTGAGATGGAATCTCAGCATTGTTTTAATTTGCATTTCTCAGATGACCAATGATGTTGAACTTTTTTTTATATATTTATTTGCCATTTGCATTTCTTCATCTGAGAATTATATATTCATCTCAGATGCCCATTTTTGGATTGGACCTTTGAATTTGGGGGGGGGCTAATTTTTTCAGTTCTTCATATGTTCTAGACAGAAGTCCTTCGCCTGAGGGATAGTCAACTAAAAATTTTTCCCACTCTGTGGGTTTTCTTTTCACTTTGTTGGTGATTCTTTTGATGTGCAGAAGCTTTTCAATGAGATCCCAATTGTTGATTCTCTGAAACACTTCCCACGCAGCTTTTTGTTCATGAACTCTCTGCCTACTCCTATGTCTTCTAGATTTCTACCTACTTTATCTTCCACTAGATTTAGTGTTCCTCTTTTAATATTTAGATCTTTGATCCATTCTGACTTTAATTTACTGCATGGTGATAGACATGGGTCTAGTTTTAGTCTTCAGCATGTGGAAAGTCAGTTTTTCCAGCTATCTATCTTGGCCATGTCAAAGACAAGGTAGCTGAGTGTGTTTGGAGTTGTGTCTGCATCTTCTAATCTGTTCTACTGGTCCTCAAGTCTGTTTTTTTGCCAATACCAAGTTGATTTATCACAGTAGCTTTGTAGCAGACTTTCAAGTCAGGTATTGTGATGCCTCCTGCCTTGCCTTTGTCGCCCAGGATTGCCTTTCCTATTCTACGTGTCTTCTGTTTCCAAATGAATTTTAGGAATGTTTTCTCTACATCTGTGAGGTATGCAGGTTCATTTTAATGTTTCTTAGTGCATGCTCTATGACATGTAGCATTGAAACTCAGGAGCACTGAGTAACTGTGAACTGCAGTCTATTTTGCTCACAGTCCCAGCTTTCTCCCTAAATAGAAAAGACTACAAACAGCTCCGTATATACCAAAGACTGTCTACTAATCCTTGGAGAAGTAAGCCATGGCCTTCAAAGCCATGGCCTTTTGGTTACTGAGTAACCACTGACAGATTTTTAAGCTTGTGGATTGATGAGGAACAGTAAAGGGTAAGATTCGATTTGTACTTCAGAAAAGAAACCTCACATCATGAAAATTACTGTTTTTTTAAATAAAACCTGATTTAATTTTATTTCCATGAGGCATATGCCTTATTCTGAAAACAATTGTAAGAAAAAAATTGGCATTTCTCACTGTAGCAAACATTCCATTTTCATCTTTTAGAATGTCAGAAAGACAACCAGAAATGAGAAATGTAAGTCATCCCCAAGAAATACGGGTTAATTTAAAAACCTTTTATCTTTCCTAAAAAGTAATTAAATAACCAGTATTTATTGAGTGACTACTACACCATTATTTACCAAGTGGTCTACCAATAATAAGAGGTCTCTAAAGGATACAAAGAAATATGCAGACTGTCAAGCCAAGCAGACTTCTCCTAACCAAGAAAGAGCTTGCCCATACTCATAGAACTACAGTTATTTTCTAAGCACCACATACTTTGCTGTGTAGAGGGATACAGATACACACATAAATAAAAATGTTTGTCCTCAAAGTGTTCATAGCGGTCAGTGGAACACTTTACTATAGTTTGGTGATACTGAATGTGCCCCAAAGGTTCTGGTGTTAAAAGGTTTGATGCCCTGATAGGTTCATAGGAGGGTGCCATGGGCCTTTAAAAAGAAGAGCTTCACGGGAGTCCTTGTACCTCCCCAAGAGATACCATGGGTCCTAGTTCTTTTTTGTTCTTCTGCTTCATGGCCATGGAAGGAATTAGCGCTCTCCACCACTGTATCAAGAATGTACAGCAAAGACCCGAAGCAAAAATATGCCCCACCTTGGATCAGAACTTGCAAAACTATGAACCAAAATAAACCTCTTTATAAGTTAATTATCTCAGGTATTTCATCATAGTGCTGGAAGGCTAACTAATACATGTTAATCAACAATGCTGACTGAATAGGATGAGAAAAAATGTACTAGCCATTAAATCATTCTTGGACTATTAAAATTTTCTATTTGTCAGAGAGGTCCAACCAGAAGACAACTAGCCTGCCTTCCTGGTGAGTGTACGACCAGCGCAGACTCCAGGAAGAGAAAGATGTGCCTCTTGAGAACCCACCACGTTGGGTCAGAGGCTCCAACCAGAAGACAAGTAGCCTGCCTTCCTGGGGACTGCGCAACCAGCACGGACTCCAGGAAGAGAAAGACATGCATCCCTCATGCCTACCAGGGCACAGGCTAAGAATCAAGGACACGAATCAAGGACAATCCACCACCACCATCGCCGCCACCACCACCACCCGCGTAAGCAACCTGCTGGTTCGAAGGACTGGCTAAGTTGATAACAACTAAGGTACATAAAGCAACTAAATGCTTGTATTGTTTGGTTGATTTTGCAGGCCTGGGGCCTGCAGTCTGAGCATCTCTTGGGAAGATGACAGTATGCAAAGTAGCAAATATGGGGGATTCTCTTCTGTCCTGTCTTTTAGGCCCAATATTGTTCTCATTGTTTTGCTTCATTTTTGCTTTATTTCATATTCTGTTTTGGTTGGTTTTATTGTGTTTTGTTCTTGGTTTGATTTTACTATACCTGATGGAATGGTCAACTATTCTGAAAACGAGATATACTATAGTAGCTATTGTTTTCATAGCATCTTTCTTTGAAGTTCTGTACCAGTTCTACTGCTTTGTTTTGATTGACTATTGTTATGTTTTGTTGGATTTTACTAGCTTTAAAATAAAAATTTTTTTAAATTTTTTTTAAATTTAAAAAAATTTTTTCTATTTGTATATTACCCTTTCAAATAAAAAAATTCATAGTTTAAATTAATAAATAGTGCAATATACTCATAGGAAGTACAAGGACAGAGAGAAGACAGCCCTAATCCTGTTAGTGAGGTTATCAAGGAAGACTTCACAAAGAAGGTAACACTAAGCCAGTGGTGGCAAACCTATGGCACATGTGCCACAGCAAGATGTTTCTATCACTGAGAGCTCTAAAGGGTTTGTCATCACTACTCTAAGCTAAAACTAGGGAGCTGTAGGAAAGAAACATCAAATACAGAAGTATGAAGACAGAAGAAAAGAACATGATTGGAGTAGAACCTGAAGAAGATAGGCAGGGTCCTGAAGGCCACTGTTACAGTTTGTGTCTAGATGTCCCCCAAAAGTGTCATGTGGTCATACAGTTTTTTCAGAAATGGTTGAATCTAGAGTATGTGACTGATTCATTATGCAACACTGAGATTAAGGGTGATGGGATTAAGGGTAGGTGATTGCTGGATCAGTCCACTGATCGGACTGGCACTGCCCTAATCCTGGTAGACTGGATACAATATAAGGGACAGAAAGAGACTTGTCTCATTCTCTCTTGTTGCTATTCCTGTTTCTTACTGCCATGAACTGTTGCCTCTTTGCCTTGAAGCCAGTCAATTATGGACTGACACCTCTACAAACTGTGAGCTAAATAACCTTTCCCTCTTTAACACTGGGTGCTGGGTATTTTGTTGCAGCAATGAGAAAAGTAACTAAGACAGCTATAGGTAGTTTATTCTGGGATACTAGAGAGCTCCTGACAGATTTTAAGCTTGTGGATTGAGAAGGAACAATAAAGGGTACATCAGATTTGTACTTCAAAAAAGTAACTTGGTTATCCAAGACATGGAGAAGAGATTGCAGGAAGAGAATGGGTAGGCAAGAGAGAAAACATACAAGAAAGCAATGATGAAGGCCTGAATGAAGACAGTAGCAGCAGGTAGCCAAGAGGACATAGTTTTGAATTTGGAGGCAGGAGAAAGGGGAGCTCATAGATATCAGTACCCTCTCCCCACAAAAACCAAACACTTTTTAATGTCCCTAATTAAAAGGCCAACCAAGAAAACAGGACAGAGAAGGAAAATATATACATACATACATACATACATACATACATATATATATATATATATATATATATTCCAGTTAAAGTCTTTCAAAGATTACAATCACTTCAGGTGTTAATCCTACACAGGAATGAAAAACAAAGCACAGAACTTTTGCAAAAGCTTCTCAATAAAGTGTAAACAGCATCGCTGTAAGATACTCAGAATATCCACCTTTCTTCCATGGAGATTTCATAAGCAGAGGAGTAAACACTAAAGTCGACTCTATGAGGAACAAAGACAAAGATTTTGTTCCTTAAATGTCCACCTGCTGCTACTCCTCCTGATTCTTTCCTTCAAACGAATCATCTCTATAGCAACATAATCATAAGAAATTTGTGGGTGGAAGGCATATGTTTGTGAAAAAAGATGAGAACTCAAAATTATGAGCTACTTTATAGTTTCCTTTAAAACATAAGGCACAATATTATCAAGAGATAACTGAAAAAATAAGAAACAAAAATGAAACAAAAAATTTAAACATAAGGAAATATAAAAATTGTATAATTGGAGTTGCAAATGTTTACATGGAAATTCTTTTTATAGGTTACAATGACACCTTGTGGTAAGACTCTTCAAATTATACAAATTATCTTAGAAAATATTTTTAGAGCAGAGATTCAACAAAATTGGTTGAGAAAATAGGAAAGACCAAAACCATAGTATTGGGGTGGTATGTGCATGTACAGTAATCCTCTTGGCAACTTAAGGGATAAAACCAATGATTAGATAAGCAAAGGTACCTTATAAAGTATACTATCCCTTTCACTAAAATTATTAGCATAACTTTTTTAAATGATGCAAAATCATTTTTATAACCTAGGCAAAAATTTGTAACGTTGGTGACTCCTATACATGAGAATATTAGCACATGCTTTATAAACTATGAAAATAACTCATTTTTCCCTTCTTACCAATTGAAAATAATTGATAATGTAACAGATAGAGGGGAGTGTCCACTTGATTGGTTTGGGGATCTGCCCGGGAGATTAGTAGAGCACACTTCTGGGTGAATCATGGAGGTGTGGCCTTGGGTCTATGTCCGGTCTCTTACACTTTCCTCTCCAACAGTATTCCCCTGCTCTGATTTCTGGCCACACAAACTAAGCATTTTTGCTGGACCCTATCCTCCCAATCTGATGTTCCTGCCTTGGTGCCTGCAAACTGTGTACTATATCCCCTAAAAACATGAGCTAAATTAAAATTCTCCTTTAAATTGTGTGTGTTAAGGTATCATGTAGAGCAATGGGAAAGCTAATAAAGAAAATGATTGTTGTTGTTACTATGCCTTGTGGCTTAGAAGACTTTGGAATTGGTTTGCAGGAGGCATTTGGAAAAGTTATGGGATACCAGCTACAGAAGCCTTAGAATATTATCACCAGTGCCTGAAGAGTGATCCTGGTGGAAGCTCAGAATGCTGATAAATGCTAAACAGGAAAGGCCAGACTCAGGAGGTTTCAGATGGGAAAAAGGACTTCACCGGCACAGCAGATGCCAAGTGTGTTATACTGGCAGAAATTTGTCTTCATCTTGCCTGATTGAAATTGCAGAAAACTGAAAGTAAGGATAGTAGCCTAATTAATCTGATAAAGGAAATTCCAAGATGGTCCAACATTCAGGCTGTGGCACGGATGCTGCTGCCTGCTTTTAGTCAGATTTGTAGTAAAAATCCAAAGCAAAAGGCAGAGTAAAAAATTAGAAAACCTTAAATTTTGGTCAAGAAGGAACCACATTTAAAATGGGGCCAAGAGATGCAACTGCTGAAGAGATCAGCGTCAATCAGAAGAAACAAAGTACTCTGTGCAGCAATAAGAAGAAAGACACCTTGAAGTCATCTCAAAAATCCACAAAATTCCACCCCCAGGTTTAAGGATGTAAAGGTATGAATCTTTCATTTGAGAAGATAGTCCCTGGGACTCCTGCTGGAGTACAGCCTCTAAGGCAACTGGTTTCCTGGGATTCATATCACTATGCTCAGCTATTCAGATACTTAGAGGGGCCTGGCTAATGCTCCTGCTGACAGCATGCCCTGGCACCATTTACATGTTGCTAGTTTTACCAGAATGCAAAATGCAAGTGTTGGAGAGTCAGGGTAGCTTCCACTCAGACTTCAATACAAGACCTGGGAGGTCAGGGAAGACGCACATGAGAGGCCAGTGTGCAAACTTGTGGGAACAAAGTTGAAGATGTAGTACAATCCTTGGAATGTGGAAGATTTGCCAACAAAAGTTGCAGGCCATAAATGGAACTATCTCAAGAGAGAGGTCCTATGGGCTGCAACCAGCAAAACCACAAGGGTGGTGACACCCAAAACCTCCATAACTCACACCTCACAGTCCTGTGCCCTAGATACCATATATGGAGTTACAGGACTTAATGTTTGCCCTGCTGGGTTTCAGTCTTGCTTTGATCCAATTCTCTTCTATCATTCTATTTTTCCCTTTTGGAATAGGAATGTTTACACTGTGCCATTGTCCTTTGGGATTACATAACTTTTTTTTTTTTTTCTGTTTTCTTAGAGGTTCACAGCTAAGAGTCTGCCTTGCATCTCAGAAAGAGACTCTGACTTGGACTTTTGAAAAATGCTGGAACTGTTGAGACTTTGAGGAAGGGATTATTCTATTTCTGGTTGTATGCAGGATAGAAGTATTACATTAGGCAGAATTATGAGCTTGTTACTGTCTTTATTTGGCTATTAATTATGGCTTGAGGAAATACATCTATTGAAAAGGGATGGGTGGAATGTGACAAGGATTGGCATTGGGACCTTCCTAAAGTATTGGTGGAATACACTTATGGATGTGTCTAGGTGGGTCATGGAGGCATGACCTTGGAGTCTATGTCTAGTCTGTCACTAACTTCTTCTCTGAAATTGTTCTTCCCTGCTCTGCTTCCTGACCACCACAAACCAAGCATCTTTGCTCTGCCATGCCATTCCATTACGATGTTCCTGCCTTGGAGCCTGCTGACCATGGCCTGAATTTCCTGAAACCATGTCCAACAACAGGAAAGCTAATATAGATAATATGACACTAAACATTTCAATCTTGATTAAACTTACAATTAATGTAATTCATTGATTTTTCAAGGACTTCATATGTTTACTGAACTATGCTACATATTAGGAAACAATGTTAATGATTTAATTTTTGTACATGATCTTGAATATTATTTTTTAAATAAGTTTTTCACTTTTTAAAAATATTCTTCTTTCTTAACGTCGCAAAATCACAATGACCTCCCAACTCTGATCCTTCTCACTCTCTTGTGCCCTTTCTCCCACTCACCATGTGAAGTTTCTGGCCCACTGTTCCATCTCTATTAAAAAAAAAAAAGTCAAACTGTCTCTTTTATAACTTCATTTGTTACTTTATCTGAATGACAAAATTTACATTCTAGTTCTTAACCTCTCTCCTGGCTTATAACTCCAAGTCCGCTCACACATTCTAGGCTTCAGTGGAAATTCAAGGATGGGGCTGAATGACATGCTATCCCAAAATATGGTACCTTGGTAATTAAGAAAAGAGTAGAAGCAAAGTCTCTCTGACTTTCTCCTGCCAGTCTCCTTTGACACATTTTCCCTTAATAAAAGAATTATCTGACCTTCTTTTGAAGAAGTTCTTAAGATTCTCATTCCTAAGTGATCCCTCCTATATCATCAGGAAAGGAATAACAACAGTTAGACACCAAGAAGATTCAAAGCATATTTGTCATATTTCTTTTGCTGGCACAAAATATCTAACACATAACTTTTTTTTTTTTTTTTTTT
>RJWM01048055.1:0-11605 GCA_004363535.1 Dasyprocta punctata | reverse complement strand
AGTGAATGACAGATGGGGCAGGAGAGGCACTGGATGGCTGCTGCCTGGACCAGCAGGGAAGGGCAGGGATGTGAGGGACATTTACAGGCAGAGGGATGTGGTGGATGTGACTCCAGACTTCTGCACGGGGTGACCATGTGCAGGTAGTGGTGCTAATGAACAAGGCAGGGAGAAAAGCCTGGGAACCCCAGACCCCACTGCTGCCTGAGCTCCAGGACAGCCTTCCTGCCAGCAGCTGGCACTCACCTCTTGAGCAGATGTCACCAAGGTCTGAGGTGGTACTGTTCTGGTCCATGGGATTGCTGACCACACAGGTAAGGCTGGCATCGGCTTGGCTCAGGGGCAGACTCACAGCCCGGGTCCAAGGGTTGGGGGCCGGTCCTGGTGTCCCTCTCTGCCCCAGCTCCCTGGGGAGGCCCTTGCTCTCCCAGGAAACATTCAGGTCCTCTGTGGCCCCTGTGGCCCTGCACTCCAGGGAGATGTTACACCAGCCTGATGTGATGGACGATGCTTTGACCAGGATCAGCGGAGGGGACACAGGCTCTGGGACAGAGGGACCAAAAAGAGGGTCACGTGTGTGGAGTATATTACATGTCACACGTTGTCTCACTGAAGCCCAGGAGAATGCCCTATGAGGAAGGAATGAGTAATTTACAAATAAAACACACTTTGCTTCAAGCTAAATGTTGAGCAAGTGACAGTAGCCAACGACAAGCCTCGTGTGATTTCCCTAATTAAGCAAGTCTTCAAATAGACCCATGAGAAACTGGGAGTGGTGGTGCATACCTGTAATCCCAGCACTTGGGTGACTGAGGCAGGGTATTGTTGCAAGTTCGAGACAGGCCTGACCTACAAAGTGAGCTCAAGGCCAGCCTGAACTACATATTGAGACCCTGTCTCAAAAAACAAAACAAAACAAAACCAAAAAAAAAAAAAAAAAAAAAAAAAAAAAAAAAAAAAAAAAAAAAAAAAAAAAAAAAAAAAAAAAAAAAAAAAAAAAAAAAAAAAAAAAAAAAAGAGAGAGAGAGAGAGAGAATAAAAGAAAAATTTTCCTACAAGAAAAGAATAGTTAGATTCCCCCTTCCAAAAACCCTTATTTCCAACAATTTGGGCTCTTCTCTGGAAGGTGAAAAGGTCTGAGACAGAAGAGCTCATCCTGGTCCCATTTCCTTTCCTGCAGCTCCAGCTGAGACACTGCCTGGGGCAGCACAGGCCTCACAGAGCAGGACAATGGGTAATCTCTGAGAGGACACAGAAATGCTCCATCTCTCAAAAGCAGAGACGGGCCTCTCGGTCCCTGGCAGCCATGCTTGCCGGTCCGTGGGTGCCACGTGAGGGAGGTCTGGGTGCAGTGCCATCTGCTCGCCCGCTCGCCCATCTGCAGCTGCCCAGCCCGTTCACCAGCCCATGGTGAGGTGCCCATCCCCAAGGGTCTCGACTTTGAGAAAGGGGCAGATCCAGTGAATAAGATGGGTGAGGACAGAGTGTACTGTACTCAGGTGTCTTCTCTGTTGTGTGGCTCTGGGTAGCAGCATTCACCACCTTGAAAAGACAGGAAAGAGGACTGCAGAGCTGCTCCCCAAATGGGGCATCTGAAATGAGGTACACAAGTGCTTTGCAAGTCCTGCGCGGACAATGGCTACTCAAGCTGACTTGATGGAGCTGGACATGGCCACGGAGCCAGACAGGAAGGCCACTGTCAGTCACTGGCAGCAGCAGTCCTACCTGGATTCTGGAATCCACTCTGGGGCCACCACCACGGCATCTTCTCAGAGCGGCAAGAGCAACCTAGAGGAGGAGGACGTGGCCACCTCCCAGGTCTTGTAAAAGCGGGAGCAGGGATTCTTGCAGTCCTTCACTCAGGAGCAAGTAGCTGACATCAATGGGTAGTACATGACGAGGCGTGCACAGCGGGTGTGGCCCACCATGTTCCCTGAGACGCTGGCCGAGAGTATGCAGATCCCTTCCACGCAGTTTGATGCCACTTACCCCACCAATGTCCAGCGCTTGGCCAAGCCATCCCAGATGCTGAAACCTGCGATCATAAACCTGATCAACTACCAAGATGATGTGGAGCTTGCCACATGCACCATCCCTCAACTCACAGAACTGCTCAATGATGAGGACCAGTTGCTGGCTAACAAGGCTGCTGTGATGGCCCACCAGCTTTCCAACAAAGAGACCTCCAGACACGCTATCATGGGCTCTCCTCGAGTGGTGTCTGCTATCCTATGCACCATGTGGAACACGAATGACATGGAGACCGCAAGCTGCACTGCTGGAACCTTGTGCAACCTCTCCCACCATCGCGAGGGCTTGCTGGCCATCTTCAAGTCCAGAGGCATTCCTGCACTGCTGTAGTTGCTGGGCTTGCCAGTGGATTCCGTGTTGTTTTGTGCCATTACAACTCTTCATAATCTTTTATTACATCAAGAAGGAGCCCAAATGGCGGCGTGCTAAGCTGGCGGCCTGCAGAAAATGGTTGCATTGCTCAACAAAACAAATGTTAAATTCTTGGCTGTTGCAACAGACTGTCTCCAGATTTTAGCTTACGGCAATCAGGAAAGCAAGCTGATCATTCTGGGCAGTGGTGGATCCCAGGCTTTAGTGAACATAATGAGGGCCTGCACCTATGAGAAACTACTGTGCATTATGGGCAGGGTGCTGAAGGTGCTGACCGTCTGCTCCAGTAATAAGCTGGCCATCGTGGTAGCTGGTGGGATGCAGGTGTTAGAACTCTACCTGATGGACCTGAGTCAGCATCTTGTTCAGAATTGTCTTTGGACGCTGAGGAATCTCTCAGATGCTGCGACCAAGCAGGAAGGGATGGAAGAAGGTCTTCTGGGGACTCTTGTCCAGCTGCTGGGCTCTGATGACATCAGTGTGGTCACCTGTGCTGCTGGGATCCTCTCTAATCTCACTTGCAGTAACTACAAGAACAAGATGATGGTGTGCCAGGTGGGCAGGCTCTGATGCACACTGTCCTGTGTGATAGGGACAGGGAGGACATCACTGAGCTGGCCATCTGCACTCTGCACCATCTAGCTAGCCAGCACCAGAAAGCAGAGGTGGCCCAGAATGCTGTTTGTCTTCACTACGGCTCCCAGTGGTGGTGAAACTCCTGCAACCGCCATCCCACTGGCCCCTGATTAAGGTGACTGTGGGACTGATTCATAGTCTTGTCCTTGTCCAACAAATAATGCACTTTTGCAAGAGCAGAGCGTTATTCCACGACCAGTGCAGCTGCTTGTGTGCGCTCATCAGGACATCCAGGGCCGCACACCCATAGGCGGGACACAGCTGCAGTTTGTGCACGGGGTCCTCATGGAAGAGCTAGTCGAAAGTTGTACTGGAGCCCTGCATATCCTTGCTTGGGATTTCACAACCGAATGGTCGTCTGGGGACTCAATACCATTCCACTGTTCGTGCTGCTGCTCTATCCTCTATCGAGAACACCCAGTGTGAGGCTGCGGGTCAGGACAAGGAGGCGGCAGAGGCCACTGAGGTGGAGGGGCCACGGCGCCCCTGACCGCTGCTGCACTCGCAGAACGAAGGCGTGGCCATGTATACGCAGCTGCACTCTTCCAGACATCCGAGGACATGCTTCAGGACTACAAGAAGCAACTCTCCGTCGAGCTGACCAGTTATCTCTTCTGGACTGAGCCCATGGCGTGGAACGAGGCTGCTGACCTCAGACTTGATATTGGGGCCCAGGGAGAGCCCCTTGGATATCTCCAGGATGACCCTAGCTACTACTCTTTCCACTCTGGTGGCTACAGCCAGGATGCGTTGGGCATGGACCCCATGGTGGAGCACGAGATGGGCGGCCACCATCCTGGTGCAGACTATCCAGTGGATGGGCTGCTGGACCTGAGGCATGCCCGGGACCTCATGGATGGGCTGCTGCCAGGTGACAGCAATCAGCTGGGCTGGTTTGACACTGACCTGTAACCCTCCTTTAGGAGTAACAATACTACTGGATTTGGGGACTGACTGGAGAAGTGAAGAATGCACAAGGATGGATTACAAGATGGAATTTATCAAACCCTAGCTTGTTCAAAGGATTTTTTACTTTTTTGGTACCGGGGATCGAACTTGCAACCTCGCACCTGCCAGGCAGGCACTTAGGCCACTGAGCTAAATTCCCAGTTCAAAGGGTTTTAAAAAAACATCTGTAATGGTACTGAATTTGCTTGCTTTGAAGGAGCTCTTTAATTTCCTCCTTTTTTTTTTTTTGCAGTACCTGTTAGTTTTTTAAGTCTTGTAGTGTTATGTTATAGTGAATACTGCTGGAGCAATTTCTAATTTTTAAGAATTTTTAAGAGTGATGGTGTAGAACACTAATTCCTAATCACTCTAACTGTAATCTGAAGAAAGTATAACATCATGTAACCTTTTTGTATAAAATAGACGAATAGGAATGGTCTGATTAATTTCCTTTTTAATATGCTTAAAATAAGCAAGTGGATCTATTTCATGTGTTTGATCAAAAACTTTATTTGGGATATGTGTGGGTAGGGTAAATCAGTAAGAGGTGTTATTTGGCATCTTGTTTTGGACAGTTTACCAGTTGCCTTTTATCCCAAAGTTGTAACCTGTTGTGATATGATGCTTAAGAGAAACTATGGTTATAAAAATGGTTCAGAATTAAACTTTTAATTCATCCAAAAAAAAAAAAAGCAGAGACATTTGTGAAGATGCAGTGTTCGTGATCAGGGTGACAGCTCTGCACATGCTGAGAAAGTGCCCTGAACTTGTGCTCCACACAGCAAGGCAAGAGTCAGACCCACCAGCCGGCCCTGCATGACACAGGAGAAGCTGCTCTTTACAGCAGGCGCTTCCCTGTACACAGAGGATTCTAAGGAAACAAAATTGAGGAAGTGGGTTTCCTAAGAAGTATAGCAGTGAATGTTCTCCTACAGTTCTCAGGGCTTGGATAACTGGAAAGGTAGAGTCCTGTGGGAACGAGCCTGGCCTTGGGCTGGAGCAGCATGGGAAGAGCAAAGATGGGAGGACTAAATAGACATGGATTTAGTGTATTTAGCTGTGGTGAGAAATTGTAACCACTGATGCCCACATCCTAATCCTCAGAACCTGGAAATATAGCAGGTTACACAGCAGAGAGCTGACCTTGAAATCTTGGAAACAACCCAAGCCTCCATCAACTGATGAATGGTTAAAAAAAGATGTGCTTTTTTTTTTTTAATACAGTGGACTGCTACACAGCCATAAAAAGGATAAACATGAGAGATTTATAGCTAGATATATGCACTTTGTAACCATACTGTTAAGTGAAATACATTGAACAAATGAGTAAATAGTGCATTCTTTTTTATATTTTAAAAAACAAAACAGAGAAAAGGGTAGAAATAATACAGAATTTAAAAAACAGTAAGAAATCAACACTAGTTAATATATTACATATTGTTATCTTAGGAGTAGTTGTTGAAGTTACAAGATCTAGGCATACAAAATGATCACACAGTGAAACAATGACAACATAAACTATTCTTTGTGATGAACTAACAGAGAATTAGTAGTATAGTTACCTATCCAGCACACTTATATATACATACAGTTACATGTGTATACCTTCATACATTTAATTTTTTCCTTTTTTCCATTTCTCCTTTCCCCTGTTCTTTAATTTTGAGCACTTTCTTTCCCTTTCCTTATTACAATATCTATTGTACATTTTGGATCTTATTACTCTTTCAGTCTATTATTATCATTAATATTATTATTATTTATTTTTTACACTAGGGAGACAATGCGATATTTGCAAAGGTCTGATTTATTTCACTTATGAATATAGTCTCAAGTTGTCTCCATTTACCTATAAAAGACTTAAGATTATCCTTTTTTATAGCTGAGTAATATTCCATTGTATCAAAATACCACATCTTTTTTTATCCATTCTGTGGTTGATGGGCATTTTAATTGCTTCCAAGATTTAGCTATTACAAATTATGCTGCTATAAACATGGGTGCCCATATATTGCTGCGACACGACACTTCCAATTAGTGCATTTTTTCTTTTGTATGAGAAATTGAAAGTGTAAATAAGAATCAAAATGTTTAATACATATTTTGAAATAGGAAGAAATTATTCGAAATGAAAGGGGAACTAGGGAAGGGGGATGAAGAAAGAAAGGAAGGGAAAAGAAAAAAATGAGAAAAGGATAAAATGGAAACACAGCTTTCTAAACAATAAGAGGAAGAGGGAGCTGAAGGGCAGGAGGAGGAATGGGAAAAAGAGGAATCAAGACACATCATGGACAATGCACATTCCCTATGATGAATCTGATCATTATGGATATCTAAATTGTACCAGTGAACTTAATTAAAAAAGCTACAAGTAAAGGTCATGCAAGTCTGTATAGAACATCCAAAAAATAAAATTCATAAGAGGGAGAAGTAAAAAAGGAAATGATTGATTGTAGATTTAACTAAAATATGTGCTGTAATTTAGAAATATGACTAACTTTATTAAAAATGAACCCTTATTTATTAAAACTATTTTAGGCAAAAAAAGAAAAAACAAACCAAACAAAACAAAGAAATAGGAGGTTACTGCAGATTATCTAGATGGGCCCAGCATCATCACTAGGATAATTAAAACTAGAAGGACACAAAACAGCAGGTGTGGAGGACACAGTGTAATAAGGACTCAACCCAGTCCTGCTGGTTTAGGTGGAGAAAGGTGACCATGCTGAGGAACTCTGCTCACCATGAAACAGTTGGCAAGGTGAGAGGATGGATTGTTCTACTCCGAAGCCTGCAGAAGGTAGTAGAGCCCTGCTGACACTGATTTCAGCCCAGTAAGAATTGAGAATCATGTCTGAATTCTGATATGGAACATTAAGATAATACATTTGTAGTGTTTAAACCAAATAAGATGTGTTAATATGTTGTAGTACCAATAAAAACTAATATTTAAATTAAGTAAATTTAGACCTAATTTAATGTTATTGCAAATATCCACAAATTCCCATTTCCCACCAAATCTCTGAAGTGATTTTCTCTCTGGTGCAAATCTCACTTTTGCTCTATGTTTGTATTAAACACACCCCATTTCAGGAGAGAAATTATATACTGTGGCTGGAATCTGAATAGAACCCTGTAAAATTTGGTCTATGCAACTCCTAGGCTCCAAATAAGGAGGACGCCATGGGGTGAGGGTGAGGAGGTATCACTTACCATAGACCTTGAGGTGGAAAACTTGGACAAATTCTTTTCCTTCAGTTAACAAGCCCTGTGCCCTGTACTGCCCACTGTCCTGAGGGGTCAGGTTGTCAATCCTCAGAGCTGTCACATTGGGCACTTGGACCCTGGCTTTGTACTGATCCTGGAGGCCGAGCCAGGCTGTAACACCCTTCTCTCTCTGGGCTCTCAGGAACAGTGTGTATTGTGACCCAGAGGCATAGCCCCATGTGATCTCCTCCAGCTCGACACCTTGATCTTTTCCTGGCCACTCAGTCACATTGAACCAGACAGAACCTCCTTGGATCACCTTCAGAAGAATGGGAGCTCCAGAACCGTGAATCCCAGGACCATGGGCTCCAGAGCCCATGGCTGAATTACTGAAGACACCTACAACATTGAAAGGGGAAACATGAGTATTTCCTCAGTGAGAGGAAATGCTAGAAACAGAGAGCTGTTCTTTTTAATCAACCCATCCAGTATGTAGTTGGTATTCTCAGAAGGCAACCCTGAGTAGTGAACCAGACGCAATTCTGGAATCGAGCCCTGACTCTTTGCAGTGGAATCCTGGGTGGGTACTGAACCTGATTAGACTTCAGGATTTTTTTTCCTGCCAACTAACAGCAGTGTGAATTAAATGAGTTTATGGATCAAAAGCACCTTGTACATTGTTTTAGTTACTTTTTATTCGTTGCCGAGACAATACTTGATGCCCAAAATTAGGGAAGGAAAGGTTTATTTTTTATAGTTTCTCAGGAGTTTTAGTCCATACTTAGTTGGCTCCAAGGCAGCGTGGCATGGTGGGGCTGTTGTTCATGGTGGCCGCAAACAGCAAGGTGCTCTGGCGAGAGAGGGAGAGAGGGCGGAAGCGAGCAAGAAGAAGACTCGCCTTTCCTTACATTGTAAGTCAGCTCCACCCCTAGCAGGTGCAGCATTTACATCATCAATTTTAGTGCCAAACAACAAACTAATCATGAATGCCAGATTAGCCCCATCAAAAGTATATGACTTGGGGGTACATAGTACCATCCGATATATTTTACCCCTGGACCCCCAAGGATTCATGCATATTCTTAATATAAAAAACATTTAGTTTTTCTCTAAGAGTTGCCAAAGTCCTAATAGTTTTAGCACTGTCGAAAAGTTTAAGTCCCAAATCTTCTCCGAGATCTATGGCAAACTCTTAATTGTAACCCCCTGTACAAATGAAAACAAGGTTAAACATTTTCAACATATAAAGGCACAAGATAAACATTACCATTTCAAAAGTTACAAATAGGGGAATACAAAGTGTTACAGGCAACTGAGTTAGTTAGAAATATTATAGGCAGTCAGACAGGGCTAGGCCCTCAAAGGAAACGGCACAGAGGACCAGATGTCTTGTGACCTTGGAAGAGACACACACTTCTTGCTGCAGGCCAGATCTCATGACAGAAGGCAAAACAAATGCAACCACACCCTAAATATAAACATTAGGGATTAGGTATGGATCACCTTGAGAAGCCAGGAATTGCCATTCCAATCCCCTACAGAAAGTCACTGATCCATAAGAATGCTCACTTACTACATGACTCGCTTCCCCATTTGTCCCTGATTTGGTCAATTTTACCTAAACAATTAATCTTATTGGTTGACCACAGTTCTGTTCCACCTCAAACCTGTCTGCCTTGTGAGTTCCCGGTTTTCCCCATCATGGTTTTACTCTATGAAAGTCATTAGAAAAGACAAAGTCTTTGGCAACCCACTTGAGACCCCTTCTGTCTCTCTCTGACAGAACCTTTCTTTTTCTCAATAAATATTTCTGTTCTTAACCTCCAATGTTCCTAAAATTCATTCTTCGATTTTAGAGAACATGAACTCGCACTGGACATATAGTAGGTCGGGAGTTTCATTTCTCTATATCAAAAGCATTGGAACCAAAGCAAGTCCAAAATCTAGCAGGGCAAACATTAAGTTCTGGAGCTTTCCATTCAGCATCTGAAGCAATCTGGTTGCAAGCTCCAAAAGACTTGAGTGATTTTATCCCTGTGGCATTTTTAGGGGTCTTAACTTTCATAGTTTTTCTTGGATGATCTATGTCTCTTTGGCTGTACTCTTACATCTTTACATATTGTTCCCTGCAGGCAAGGTGGAAGCTGTTTTAGCCTTTTATTTGTGTTTTTCTTGTATCTAAAAACAGTGTCATGTGGATGCTACCAAGGTCCGCTGCCAGCTGGAGCAGTAGCCAGGCTTTCCTCTCTCTTGGTTGTAGGGGTCAACTGTCTGTATCGTTGAGCTCTCTGAACCTAATTGTGAGGAACAGTTTTTCTATGCCACTGCTATTTTGGAATCTGGTGTGGCCGCCTTTATTTTGGGACCTGGTGAGGCCGTGACCCTTTTGAAACCTTCTGTGGCATCTGTTGCCACTCCGGGACACGGCACTCTGTGGCTTTTTCCTCCGAGCAAACTTTTATTTTTGAAGGCCTGAGGCTGCAAAGGGTGGAGGCCTGTAGCTTCCTGGGATGCTCCCAGGCCATTTTTTAAAAAAATTTTTTAATCAATCAAGGTCTCAGCTTGATCTTTACAGTCCACAATTTCCTGGCCATATTCACATTTTAAATCATCAAGCCAGGCTCTTTGTTCTTTATTTGTAACACAAATTTGATTAAAAGCCCCCAACAACAGCCAGACCACCGTTTTAACAATTGGCTGTCTTGTAATTTTTTTCTTTAGACTAATCAGACCTTTGCCCTTAATCTCAGTCTCAGGCAAAGTCTCTGGGTAAGGGCAGAATGCAGACAAACTTTTTGTTAAGCTGTAACACATATCATGTGGAGTCCAACACTCAATGTAGTCCTTCTTCCCAGCAGAAACCTCCTGAGCCTGGTTTTTACCAGCAGGCTTTCTAACAACCCTTTGGTCTTTTGAGCTCTGACCAGAATCTCTTATACAGAACAACCTAAGTTGTTCCAGCTCTATGCATGTAGGCAACATTTCTGAACCTTTTAAAATTCTTTTTATAAGCCATTTTTAAAGGCTTTTGAACCACATGGTCAGGAATAGTCACAGCAACAAAACCATCCTCTGCTACCAAATTCTGTCTTAGTTACTTTTCACTCATTGCTGAAACAGAATACTCGATGCCCAAAATTAGGGAAGGGAAGGTTTATTTCTCACAGTTTCTTGGAAGTTTCAGTCCATACTTAGTTGGTTCCAAGGCAGCATGGTGTGGCGGGGCTGCCATTCATGGCAGCCGCAAACAGCAAGGCCCACTGGCGAGAGAGGGAGACAGGGAGGAAGCGAGCAAGCAGAAGACCTGCCTTCCATTACACTGTAAGTCGGCTCCACCCTTGGGCAGGTGCAGCACTCACATCATCAATCCCCGTGCCAGACAACAAACTAATCATGAACGCCAGACTCAGCTGCATCAAAAGTATAGGAGGACTTGGGGGTACATAGTATCATCCAATACATAGATCATTGGGTCAGTGCCAAACTGTGGGAGGCAGCTTTTAAAGCAGCTCCCAAGGATCCTACTCCTTGTGTTCACCCCAGGCTGAATCCTCTCTGCTGGGAGTGAGTACTATACCTAGAGACTGGCTTCTGAGCTGTAGAAAACAACAAAAATGGTGGATGCCACTGAATGCAACCACATAGGATAAGAAGCTGGCTTTCACCTGGCTCACATTTCCTCTCTGTTCACTGTCTCCTGCTGGTGCTGGTGAAGTCAGCTGCCCTGTCATGAGCTGCCCTGTGCAGAGGGCCATGTGGTGAGAGGTACTGTGACAGCCTCCAGGCTACAGCCAGTGAGGAACCGCACCTTCCATGGTACAGGGTCTGCCTCCTGCTCACTGTCCCACACATGGTGCGCAAACCTGCGTATTCCTGCTCCAGTTTTGAGAGGTGACACCCAGGCCACACTTTGATCTCAGTCTGCAGGACCAGAGGAAGAAGGCCCAGCTGAGCCTCATGCGGGCATTCCCCACCCCCCACCCAGAAACTGACAATGCAGGATTTACTCTAAGATAGTAAATTACAGGGCAACAGGTCACTCCAGATAGACAACTAAGACAATAACGAAGTTTTTTTCTCTCCCCTTTCTAGGGAATGTATTAGTTCAGGTAAGCTAGCTCTGATGTGGAGACAGTTGCAACACTCTGTGACTTAGAACTGGAAAGACCATATCTCAGTCACACTACGTGTTCCATAAAAGGGTGCAGGGTCTTGCCCTAGTGACTGGGGCTCCCCTTCAAGCTCAACCACAAGCTGCACACAACAGCTGCCTCTCAGCCTCCACAATGTCACAGCAGGGAAGGGAGACAAGAGAGTCACACTGTTTCCCCACAGCAGTCCAGGGGTGACAAAGTGACTGCCTGTGTGCTGTGGCCTGAATTTTGACATAAGGCCTCATGTGATTGCCAAG
>RJWM01048054.1:0-11616 GCA_004363535.1 Dasyprocta punctata | reverse complement strand
TGCCCTGAAGTAGGGGGTGGCCTGCCGATAATATAAGGGAGATAAAGAGGCTTGTTGTATAGGATATGCTATGTACCCCCAAGTCCTCATACTTTTGATGGGGCTGAGTCTGATGCTTGTGATCAGTTTGTTGTCTAGCACCAGGATTAATGACGTGACTGCTACACCCACCCAGGGGTGGAGCTGAGATACAGTATAAGGGAAGGCGGGTCTTCCTCTTGCTTGCTTCCCGGCTTCCTGACTCTCTCGCCAGCGCGGATTGTGGCTTGCAGCTTGTAGCCGCCATGAACTGTAGCCCCATCATCCCATGCTGCCTTGGAGCCCACTTTATGGACTGAAACTCCCGAGAAACTGTAAGAATAAACCTTTCCTTCCCTAACTTTGGGCGTCAGGTATTTTGTCTCAGCAATGAGCGAAAAGTAACTAAGACACTTGTTCTTGCTCCTTTTACTCTGGCTGGTTTTGTTCTGGCTGCTGCCTTGAAGTGTTGACCCAGTGTCATGCCACCCTGCCTTGGAACCAGCTGATTATGGACTGAAACCTCCACAAACAGTGAGCTAAATAAACTTTTCCTTCCTTCATTTTGGGTGTTGGGTGTTTTGTCCCAGCAAGGAGTGAAAAGTAACCAAGACAATAGCCCAGGTGGGACTCCAGCAGGTCAGCCACTGGCAGACCCTGGGAGCTCTGCAGGAAGTCAGCCTTGAAGGGCACCTGTGTAGGGACTGGGAAGTCCATGCTCAGGGCGTGGAGAGGTTTCAGGCAGGGTAGATTGCCTAAGGGTTTATCTAAACCCCAAATGAGAGAAGTGAATGAAGAAAGTAGCTTTTGCTATTATATTTTTTTTTTACATGCCTCCAGTTTTACAAGAAAAAAGGACAAAAACCTCTTGGAAGAAGCAAAGTAAGACTGGCAATGACAAGATTTAAGGCCAGAAGACATTGATAAGAGCTCTAATTCAACCAGGTCTCTAGGTCTCCATTTCCTTGAGTAAAGTGAGTTGTTGTGAGGATAAGCAGGGTTTAGGTCTTTGGAGCCATGAAATAATGCAAGTCCTGTGGTTCTTGCTGAAACCTGGTCAGGAGAATTACTGAAGTAGTGTCTGAGCTGTCAATATCTCTGATGTAGAAAGAGGAAGAGGAGTCAGAAGACAGTACAAATTGAAATCAAATTTATTGCAAAAGGAAGTGGTACAAATCTGCTCCGTGGAGTGAGGGTGCCTGAGCTGGGTAACTTCTGAATATAGGGCAACAGTCCTATTTTTATGGGGTGGTGACCTGGTCTCCACCCCTTTGAGGGTCAGCACTTGATTGATTGGATGTTGGGCTTATTGCTATGGGTTTGAGTTTTGTGGGCTAACAGGTGAACTTGGGTAGGCTTGGTAACCTGAACAAAGAGGAGCTAGGGTAGACAGTGCTTTCTGCACAGAGGAAGGTGCCAAAATACAATTTATCAACTTTTGTTGCTCACAGGCTCAAGAGCATCACAGAGGCTGCTTTCCTCCTGATTCTTCAAGTGAGGATTCATGTCTCTATTGTAGCCCTATCTAAGGATTCATCTGTCCATACAGTAGCATTCATTAGAAAGGAATTTTAGGGAAATTAGTTCAACTTGTGAGCATTTTAAAGTGAATCTAGCAGAGATGCTGTAGACAACCCTACAGTGTTGATGTGACAGCTCATACACTCACAACCTAACTCACTCCTGAGAGGGGTGGAAGACGGAGCTCAGGAGCAGGTGTGGGGCTCCTCCATGCATCCCCATCTTGTATTCATCATTCAGCACTCCCACTACACTGCTCAGAGTCCTGAGCATAAGGTAGGGTGGGGGGAACAGACCCGGGCCAGGGCATGGATGGGGAGCAGAAAGGGAAGGATGAGACACCAGTGGTGTCTGTCTCTCAGGATGAAAGGTTGTATCATTTTTTTTTCTGTCTTTTTGAGACAGGGTCTCACTATGCAGTTCAGGCTCAGGTGGTCTTGAACTCACAATTCTCCTGCCTCAGCCTCCCAAGTGCTGGGATTACAGGCATGCACCACCATGACCGAATGGTTGTGTCATTCTTACAATGCACAAAATGCTGAGGTTGCACTGTGAGTCATGCACCTATGCTAAAGTATGCTGCTGAAGCAATGGCAGCAATTTACATGGAATTTCCTAAAATTTTAATGCACCTGTAATGAGGATGGGGTAAACCTCAACTCATTGTTTCCTGTTCATTTACCAAAGCCTTGTTATGACTTAGATGTGGTTTGTCTCTCTGTGTTCTTTGAGCTGGGACCTGTGTTGTCACGTGGCAGTGTTTAGGTGAGGACACCAGGAAAGCCCAGAAGAAGGGCTTGTGGCTCCATTTTCACAGTAAAACAAGTCTCGGTCACTGGGTTGGTTCTTTCCAAATGAGGCTGTTTTCACCCAAAGCTCCCACACAGGGCCCCCTCCCTCCTCTGCATGCTGCAGTACAGCTGGCAGCACCTGCATTCTGGCACGATGCTGTGTGATCTTTGAAACCTCCAGAACTGTGAGCCAAACAGATCTCTTTATTTATAAATCATCCAGCCTCAGGTATTTTGCTGTAGCAACAGAAAATAGGGTAGGCAGACCTTCAGCAATGTTGTCTGTGTGAAATCTCCTGATTTCCTTCCTCTGGTTTGCATTTTGGCCTGCATGACTGTTGGGGAAGAAGGTGCCTTATAGTGTGCTGGTGTCTCTGCAAGTGGATGCCTGGGCCCAGGTGCCATGGACTGCATCTGAATCAGCAAGTGGTGGAACCTGAACCTTTCCCTTTATCTTTTAGTGTTGCATCCCCATCTTTAAGGAAGTGCAGCTCTGAGTGCACCAGTCAGGCTGGGCAGGACGTCTCCTGGTAGGCAGGCAGCTTGGCACCACTGAAGACAAAGTCCTGAGCTCACTGTGTGGGATGTAGAGGGGTGTGTGTGTGTGTGTGTGTGTGTGACGCTTTGACTATCCCGGGGCTGTGGACTTTGACAATAGATTTGTCATGCTGTGTCTACTACCCAGTCTCTCCCCTTGTCAATGCCAGGAACTAGCACATAGGGGCTCTGGGGAGGTAGCAACTGCTTCTCCTCATCCCACCCATGCTGATCATCGCAGGGCTCTGCACAAACTCTGACCAACACTGTGCGTGGCAGTGAGGTACCCAGTGTGGTCAGGGGAAATGCTCACTAACTTTCTCTTGCACTTTCTCATTTATCTACTTACTCATTCTTCCCACTGTCCACCATGTTTGGCCAGAACTTATGGGGATCTAATATCTGCCAATATTGCCATTAGTCTCATGGGTATAATGCAGCACAAGTTTCAGTGTGTATCTTTTGAATCTATTATCCAGGTCTCAAGTTAAAGTCTACACCACCTAGAGGGTGATCTGCATCATTAAATGTGCACAACCAACACCCCAAGGAGAAATGGAAGGTTCAGCTCTGCTCTAGACAAGGGTCATCTAGAAAAACCCTCCAGGAACAATATGAGCAAGCTCTGGAAGGAGTGCCAGGAACCTTCAAGGCAGAAGGGAGGTGAAGTTCAAGCAAGGAAAGAGCTGGACAGAATTCAGCCATCTGCATTCCTTGGCAGCAGAGCCAAGCTATACAGCGCATTATGGAGGCCAGATGGAACACAGACCAAGGTGCCTGCTAAAGGATGTGCAGTGAAGATGTGACTGGCACTGCCTGCATATGAGACTGGTGAGAATATGATCAGCCTACCATTCCTTTTCTGTTATCCAAACTCAGGTAAGAGTGCTATGTGGTGTAAAAATGACCACAGAAGTGTAAATTGTCCCAAAATCATTTGTAAAAGTTTTAAGTCTTACTTAGTTTATGGTAGTGTCCTTCAAATTGAAGGACATTTTGAGTGTCTCTGAGGCTGTATGTTGAGGCTAATATAACTATATCCAGCTCTGAGTGTCAGGGACCACAAGGTGACAACTTTCCCGAGGACTCACTTGACTTGAGAAGAAATTGAAGAGGAAAAAGCCACTTGCTATTGAGGACACTTTTGAGATACAGAAGAATGGTCTGGATAATATTTGAAAATACTCGTATACAATGGATCCTTGACTTATGAACTCAATTTATACCCAAGGGTTGGTTGTAACTCAAATTGTCAGTTGAAGGCGGGGGCTACTCTACACAGCTTCCAAAGTCTTTCTCCTGTATACAGACAGATCTCAGTGTCTTTAGAGAGACATGGGCCCAGGATTTCTCAATTAACCCCCTACAGGAAAGGATGTTGTAATGTTCCTTCTAGAACTCTCTAAGAGTTAAATCTATGTCTGAGACCATCTGGAAGCATAAGCGGCCAGCACTCGGGTTGGCCAGCACAGACTTTGGTTGTAAGTTAAAACTAAATTTCCAGTCATAACCCAAGTTGTTCATATGCCAGGACAGTCGCAATCCACTGTATATCAGATCTTGCTGGTGTTGTGATGAGTTAGTGGTAGTACAGTGTCAATCAGATCAGCTTGGCAACCAACTCTAACCCTCACCCTAACCCTAAACATTAAACTCTAATGCATTTCCTTTAGGAAATGAACACTGACATAAACTGTATGGCTCAACCAAAAATTCACTCAAAATATCCATAAATTTAAGTTTTCAAATGCAAAATTGTAAAAGATATATAAGAAAATTTGCACAGCCTGGTGTTTTCACCAAAAGGAATATTTAGACACAGCAATGTACACAAGGGAAACTCTGGTGGCGATGGTGCTCAGGATCCACAAGCAAAAAGCTCCAAAATTTGGGCCAAGGCCTGAAACAGGCTTTCCCTATACCTCCAGAGGGAGCCCTGCAGATACCTCAGCTCCAGACTTCTGAACTTCAAGCTGTGAGACTTAAATCTCTAGTTCTTAATTGCCCAGTTTGTGGTACTTTGTTAGGAGAGCCTAAGAAAGACCATATTGACATTCTGCTTTACCCATCACTCTCTCCAGACCACAGTTGCCTCCAGTGCCCACACATAGAAGAGTGGGTGGGAGAAGAGCCCTCACAGTGCACAGCTGCTGCTGGTAGTGGCCACTTCCTGTCCTGTCAGAAGTTCCAGCCTCAGCTTTCACTTTTCTGGGGTTATGGGGAGGATGAGGACAAGGAAAAGCAAGAGGTCAACCTCCTTGGATCCCAGAGCTGGAAAGCCCCACCCTCGTATTTTCAGCCGTTCCCAGCCATCATCTATTCAGAACAGCAAGAATTCCATTTTACTCTTAATGTAGAATGTGTCTCAGGAAGGCACAGGAAGAGAATGCTCCCCCTGGTCAAGGCATCTCACCTGTTTCCACTGGGCCAAGGATGATCCTTTAAGGGGGTGAGGGTAACAGGTGAGGTGTCATACCCCTCTTCTTGGGGAAGCTTGGGACAAACCCAGGAAGGGGAGATGGAAAAAGACACCTGGCTGTCAGGAAACTGGGGTAGAGGCCCTTCCCTCATGGAGTAGAGCAGAGGGATGAGAAGGAGCCTCTTGCTCTGTTTAGACAGGGCCTCTGACCACTGTACAGGTGACCTTCTTTGAAGGTCCAATCCCAACCAAGGACTACCTCTAGGGATTTTAGTACATGTCCCAGAGTGGGCATGATGCAGATGGCTGAGTTGCATTCTAGAACTCTCAGGACTGACCTGCTATCTGCCAGGATAGGAGAGGCCAAACACCTTAGGGTCTTCAGACAGTCCCTGACTCTGACTGTGAGCAACCCCTCACAGGTGCTTCTTTGCTTTGCATCAGGCCCTGCTGGTAAGTCTAAAACCAAGCTGGGATGGCCCAGGGCTCTGGGTGTTTTCTGGGAGTGCTGAGGTGTGGCAGCCCAAGGCACAGTAGTTTTTGCTGACACCATCTGAGTCAGGGGGAGCTGATCCAGTGAGGAATGTGGGGACAGTCTTTCATGGCAGTTAGGCAGATTCCCCCCCCCCACACTCCCACTATACATAACTTTCGGCTGCACAGCCTCTGAACTTAAAGATCTGGGAGGATGCTACCAGGGTCTTTCTGTCCCTTCAGGCCCAAGAACTCCAGGGATGGCCATGGGTGCTCTGGTAAAGTATGTGAAAGGCTCACACAGTAGCAGGCTGTCTTTTATCATCTAGAACACAAAGCCCTGTTCTACATGTCGGCCATAGCACTTTTATACATTCAAGTATAAAACTGACATTATACTCATTCCTTTTTGTTCAACTATACCTATCAGGGCTCCTCAACCATTTTGTACCAGGAACTAGTTTCCTGGAAGACAGTTTTCCATGGGCAGGGGGAGGGGATTGGTTTTAGGATGATTCAGGTGCAATACATTCATTATGCACTTTGTCCCTATTATTGCAGACTTAGTGGGAGGCCTGAGCTTGTTTTATTGCAACTAGACAGTCCCGTTTGGGACACAGTGACACCAGAACTGTACTGCTACATCCAGCCCACTTGGTAATCTCATTTTGTTGCTGTTCCTGTGAAGAACCCTGCTTCAAAAAGACAGTATGTTGGAAACAAAAGCAGACTTTTCAGTGCTTTTGAGGCAGTTTCAGGACATTCCACCTTAACTTAATCCAGAACATGTGGAGATTAATGTTGTCTGAAACATGCTTTTAAGGTTACATCATTTGAAGAATGATGCTTTCAGTGAAGACACATTTGATTAGGTGGTGGTCATCAATAATTGCTTCTGTTCTTTGTGTTCATGATTTTTTTCTTTTAAACTCCAAAGACTTGTCTTTTAATTCAGGATGTCTCCACTTGGCAAAGCAATCGTAAAGGGCCCATGGCTTCATTGTATAGCTGTGTTTGTTTTTTGCTCACTTTGCTTAGTGTTAGCTATGGACTCACCAAAACTACGACAAGTGAATAGTTTCTGAAAGAGGTGTAGTTGACAGTTATATGTGTAATAAAGGATGGGCCATGCACAGACGAAAATAGGTGCTAGATTCTGATTTATGCTCATCACCAGATACAGCTGTACAATTGAATTACATCAATTCCCTTGTCACTATAAAACCTGCCACAGGATACAGCTTAATTTTTACTTGCCACTCACTGATAGGACTTCGATGTGAATGTACAAACAATTAATTTATCATGGTCTCTGTGCAGTCAGCTGCTTTGTTAATGTTCACCTGTATTTGCATCCTCTCCCCAGCACTAGCACCACTGCTTCAGCTTCACTTCAAATCATCAAGCTGTGCATTCTCAAAAGGAATGGGCAATCTAGATCCCTACATGCACAGGTCATAGTACGATTTGCCCTCTGATGAGAATTGCATGCTGTACTGATCTGATGGGAGGCTGAGAAACTCATTGTCTTAGTTACTTTTTTTCCCCTTGCTGGGACAAAATATCTGACACCCAAAGTTAAAGGAGAAAAGGTTTACTTAGTTCACAGTTTGTGGAGTTCCGGTCCATAATCACCTGGCTCTAAGGTAGGGTGGCATGGCTGAGGGACAACAGCTCAAGGTGGAAAAAGACAGCAAAAGCACCAAGAACAAAAAGGGAGAGAACAAGCCTCTTTTCCTTCCTTATATTGTATGCAGGCTACCCACCCTTGGGTGGGTGTAGCAGTCACACCATCTCTGTGCCTGCCTCTCACACAGGCTCAGGATGTTTACAAAATGAGGACTCTGGTACCCTGCTGAGTCACTTAAACTTCTAAACTTCTTAAATTGACACACTAAATAACATCCTAGAGCAGTAAGGTCACATTCTCTATACCCCAGGATGTAGAACTGCTGAGTTACTTAGTTAAGCTTTTAAACTCAAATTGACACAATGTATCAAACATTACAGCAATAGTAGTGATGGGGAGTGGCTGCAAAGATAGATGAACTCATTACTCACCTAATGCTGTCTGGCCCAGTTCTTAACCAAGGGGTTGAGGATCATTTTTTAAGACTTTGCCACACTTAACTATTTTTTTTCCATTAAAACACAGCAATTTAGAGAACATATGTGGAAATGTTCTTGGTGACTTTTCTCATGAGAATAGAAAGAATTGGAGGTAATTGGTTCAGTCTGGTTGAACCCCACAAAATATATGAGCCAATGGAGGAAAAAAAAAGCAAAGAAAACACATGTGAGGCAAAGTGGGAACTGAATTTCTCCACTCATAAACAATTTTGGGGGCCACACTGGTTTCCAGAGAATAACTGAGAACTGCAAAACCCCTGGCATCTGAAAACACAGTCCAGGCCCCTGCACTAAGAGGCATGAACAAATGAATCTAGCACAGGTTTGGGCGGAATAGGGCTGAGACCGTAGGATGACCCCAGCAGCACTCTGACTCCACTTCCTCACTTAAAATGTCTGTCTGAGGAAAGCTTAATACTACAGGGAAAATTTCCTATCCCCTAACCCAATGATAGGACACTGACCTCTTTTTCTGTGCAGTTATGAAACATGGCTAGCAACTGAAAATATATCTCCTGAGACTAGAGGGACCACTCTCAGGACATACAAGCAATTACTTTGAAATATAGTATTCAAGAAGGGTAAGGCACCAGGCATAGTGCTGCACACCTATCATCCCAGGAGTCTAGAAGCTGAAGTAAGAAGATCACAAGTTCAAACTCAACCTGGACAACTTAGCAACAACCTGTCTCAAAATAAAAAGTAGAAACAGCTGAGGTTCAATCTCCACTAGCTCAAAAATAAAGTTAAAAGAAAGCATAAGGCCTTTCTCCAAGTTTCTGGAGGAAAATAGAATCATACTTATGCTGCATAAAAGTGAGACCAAGCCAGATGGAAGACACTTAGCACCGAGGAACTTGGAAGGAAAACAGCTTTATTATGCTGGCAGACTGATGGGAATTTCAGTTCCAAATCATCAGCCCCACCTTGGGGTTAATAGAACACGTATATATGTTGTTAACAGGAAATACAAAAAAACTAGCAAGAAGTACTAAGAAGGCTGATAACAAGAGTTTCTATAGTTGGTTACATATTGTCTTGTCATATGTTGCTAGGCAGATTTGGTTCAGGCAAGTTAATTGGGGGTTTTCTATTCTACAGTAGGAAGGTCAAGGCTAGGATAAGTGGGAGGAATCAATCACTGTTTTAGACTGAGCTGAGCTGTCTTTGAGTGATATCTCCCTAAAATCTTGCAGTGGTGTAGCATAACAAGGTGCACTTTTGTCTGAATTACACTTATCTTATTTGCTGCAGCTAAAGTTAGAATGCCATGGTTAGATGAACTTTGCCAGTCTCTATTTATGGGAACAGGCTGTACCTGCCTTTTCTCATCCTTGTATATAGTGACAGACTTACAAGTTTTAAAAATTTAAAAATTTTCTTTACATTTGCAATTTCCTTTACACTTACTCATCTGCCACAGACAGAGATGGTTGAATCTCATTCACACTAACGTTTTGTCTTTTTCACTCCACTGACTTTCCTGAATTCACACACATTCCTCTCCTCAGCCCACTTGTAAACTGTGCAGATCATCTCTGCACAGATAGGAAGAGATCTCAGATCTTCCTTCTACATCAAGCATGACTCATTTAATGACCTACTTATTTAACTACTATTTGGACTTACAACCTGCCACTCAGACTTGCAACCCGACTCTTTTGTACAGTCCTGTGTATCTTGTTTATAGAGACTCAACATCTTTTTTGTATGGTACACCCTGTTTTGTACAGTACTACAATTTTCACTGATTGTTGTGTATAGTACTGTAGTTTTATAGTACTGCATGTAAGAGGTATGCAAATAAATGCAAAGTCATGAAGTTGAAAGTTTCTTTGACCATTTCTTTGTTCTGAATATTGTAATATGCATAACATATATATTTCCTCTATTTAGTGACCAATTCATTTAATGACCTAGTTGCAGGAATGAAACTCAGTCATTAAAAGAGAAATGTCTATACATTAACTTTGGAGATGGCACACAATTAAACCCATAACAAGTTCTCTCCACATCTTACTATTATAAGAGATGAGAGTGTGAGAGGAGAGTAGGAAGAGAATGGGGAGGATATACACTTCAGATACAAGACTCAAAGAAACCTGGGGAACAATTTTTAACATACAGAATGAATATTGATGGGATGTATGTCCAGAGCTAGTATGCCATACAGAAAAAACAGAAAAGATAAGCTTAAATTGGAAACTGCTTAATAATTATGGTTACCAATTTCTCAGAGGCCCCTGCAGTCCTACACATCTATGTCATCTCCCCTCTCTCTCTGTCTCTCCCTCTGTCTTTCTCTGTCTCTCTCTCTGTGTCTCTCTGTGTCTCTGTGTCCCTGTCTCTCTATATCACTGTCTCTCTGTCTTTCTGTATTTTTCTGTATCTGTGTCTCTCTGTTTTTCCGTTTGTCTCTTTCTCTGTCTCTGTCTGCCTCTCTCTCTCTCTCTGTCTCTCTGTCTCTCTGTCTCTGTCTCTCTGTCTCTCTCTTTCTCTCTCTCCCCCTCTCTCCCTCCCTCCCTCTGTCACTGTGAGGAGTAAACTCAATCCTACCCACATCTTGCATTTGGAGAAGGTGCTCCAACCCAGCTGAGCTTGGAGCCGACCATGTCCCCAATCAGCCAGGATGCAGCCTGGAGAGAGCTGGAGCCAGAGCCCCACAGCTTGGAGATTCCTGGATCCCTGGCTCTTAGAAGCTCTGCCAGGTTGTGGAGTCATTTGTTATGCAATAAGCAAATGAATGCAACAGTCTAAGCTCAATTTGCATTTTATAGATGAAAACATACTTTATTCAGTACCCATACATAATTTTATGTTTCCATGTTTATTTTTCCTCAGTCTTGTCAAAAAAGAAAGAAACAAACAAACAAAGAAAAAAATTCCAACTAAATATTTAAAAATGTTCTTACAGTGAGGTTTTGAAACAGAAGAGTATATTAGGGGAATTTTGGCAGGTTCTCTAGGATGTTAACTAGGTTCTCTTCCCTAGCCTTACAACTACTTGAAATTGTATAACTTACTTTTTAGCAGAATCTCTATGCCCATACCTTTATCTCATGAAACTTTATGATTGACATTCCAATTTTCTTCTTCATAGCCTCTGGCTTGAGTAAATAGTGACTTCAACTCCAGTTGAGTTATATAAAGCAAAAATTTATTGCTGGTCCTCCTATGAAAGACTCATTAAATTCTCTGTTGATATTTTATTTTAATTACAAAGTTACTTTTAGAACTAAAATGAAGTTGCCTGGTTTTGAGTTCTAAGCCCTCTGGGCATCTCAGTGTCCAAATGCCTCACTTCCTGACAAAATGCTGCAGCCATTCCAAGAGCAAACTAGGAGGGTTGGGTACTGACAGACACTCACTATTGATGTGGAGGTGGCATTGCAATTGGATCATTTGAAACTTTGGTACTGGTTTCCAGATATCCCCCTGTCCCCAGACCATCAGTTCTGTAGTGTTTCAGTCTGGCTTCTTGGGAGGTTCCATGAAGAATCTTTATCACACCCCTCTCCTGATGCTGGTGGTTGTTGACAGCCCTGCACTTTCCTTGGCTTGTAAGCTGATCACTCACCTCTGCTTCTGACTTCTTGCCCAAACCTCAGGTGTCCCCACTGTAAGAAACAGAAACTTAAAGTGGCCCATTTTCAACATGAGGTCTGCAAATTTAATTCTGAGTGGAAAGCTGTTAGCAGACAACATTGCCTACTTTCTTGGGGAAGT